>JAOEHQ010014545.1:0-15603 GCA_025447715.1 Asclepias incarnata
CCCTGAATTTTATGGTAAGTGTACAACTACTTTATGCACCTTAACTACAGCCCTTAGGGCTGTATTTAGCAAGACCCTAATCTCAAAATACAATAATACATACATAAATACGACTTGTATTAATTATGTGGACACACATATATATCGTTATGTGGGAGATCGAAACTTTGGCTTTAATAACAGAAGTAAATGTATTAAAGAGTAGGTGCACAAGTTAATATTCAACCACCAATTTTGTTAGGTTTTTTTTTTATATATATAAAAATCTTTAAATCCATATTATTAAGGTAGGATTGATGTACACTCACAAAAATATCACAAGGATAGATCCATTCAACATTAATTTTTACTCCAAAAACACGAAACTTACTTTTCACGGCCTTATAAATAATTACTTTACATTATAATATCTTAATTACTCATCATTATAATATCTTCGCATTTAAAACTTTAATTAATATATATAATTTAAACTCAATTACAATATCAAATTCATAAATAATATTTAATTTTGCACAACTATTACATTGTGCAACAATATTCTCCTTTTTATAACATTTAGAAGTTTGTTTTATAAAAATAAAATAATGGAATTAGTGTCCTAGAAAGTAATCAATTATGCACGAATGGTCATAGTGTGTAACGTATTTAAATTTTGTTTATTGTATGTAACTATGTAAGTAACTTGTTATGTTGTCCAATTACTGTAATGGATTACCGACTGAATAGTTAGCCGGTTACCAATTAATTTTTGTTAAATTAAACCTTTGGGATTAGTGTCTCAAAATGTAAGAAACTATGCACAAATGTATATTGTGTGTAACAAACATGCACAAATGTTCATTAAACCCTTGGGATTCAACCGGTTTATTACACAAATTGAGGGAAAAATAAATTACATACATACAATGAACATGATTAAAGTACGGTACATACTATGACTATTTGTATATAGTTGATGGGCACTAATCCCTAAAACAATACAAAATGAGGATTAATTGAAAAGAATAAAAATAAAGTAAAAGGGAGATGAAGGCGGTGTTTAATAATGTGGTATGTTGTACAACAGAATGCATACTGGGGGATGATTTATAAATGCCCACATTTAATTTAATTTAATGGGAGGGGGGGAGGGTTCGTAATTAATGAGTTGGTAATCAAATCAATCTTGTTGGGCAGGCCGGAGTTGCACCCACTTCTCTAATCGCCCATGCACTGCAATTATGGTGTTCTATCACTTGCCACACTTTTCCATATTCACCACTACAACTAGCTTAGCTACTGTTAGTATTTTTAATTTTCCGATTCTTCTAACCATTGTATTAAAACATTTATCATCCGTGTTGCGTGCTGCCTTTCGTGCTGCGGGCCGGGCTACACTCTGCTTTCGGCCTGCCTTCCGTGTTTATTTACAAAACTATGGGGATAAATAAGGTTTTGTTTTGTTTCTACTAGATTATCCATTTAGGGCGCGCACGCACACAGGCGCATATAGGGTTAAGAACCTTTTTTTTTATGAACCGCAAAAACTTTTACATTATGTATTAGATCATACATGATAAGTCACATGAGAACACAAACTTTTTTTTGTTAAAAACATGTAAAACTACATATTATTTGATATGCTCATATGTGAGTACACGTGAACAAATTCATTAACATGTGAACTTATCAAGTTATATGTAATTTTACATGTTTTTAACAAAAACTTTTTGTTCCCATATGAACTTTTATGACTTTTCACATATAAATGAACTTAAAAACACATGTGATCTAATACATAATTTAACGGTTTTCATAGTCTTTGCAGGAAAAAAAAAAAAGAGATGTGTAAAGAAAGGTGAGACTATATATATATATATATATATATTTCCCAATAACAACATTTTAGTCAATCAACATGAACACCAAACTTTTATAAGAGTCATATAGTACTACTACTACTAAACATTTGGACAAAAATGGTCACCATGTCACATAAGTTAACGCTATTCCTGGATAAAGTAATGACATGTGATTTATATTGAAGGGGGATGTTTTGATGCAACAAACATGTATGTAGTCAGACAAACGTTTGGCCATAAAGCTTACAAATGTGTCTAATGTAAATTTATTTATTAACCCACAAATGCTACTTTTTTTAATTTGATTATTACTGGATGATAATTAATTAGCTTAAACATACACAATTTGTGTACACACTACACAGTCTAGTGCACGGTGTTCAAAAACGCGACCCGACCCTCCAATGTGAACCAAAACCAACCCGGCCTGTCTATATAAGAAAACTATGATTACTCGAATCGAACTGTATATATAAATTAAATTAACAAGAAGTACGTGCTATTCGTACCCAGTAGTAAATACTCTATGACTTAACTAACAAAAAGTAACGGCTAATTAACTAGTAAGTAAAAGTAAAACATCTTTATTAATCGATTTAGATTAGATAACTAAACACCTACACGAAATGAGTCCTTTATCTTTCTTCCGAGCGTTGACTACCAATAGTTTTCACTTGCGGCGAATATTGTGACTAAGATTATCGGGTGATTTTTGTACTATTAATAGTCGCGTAATGACGGTTTTAGAGTACTTGCGACGGGATAATTGTTTGTATGCATGTCTTTGACATTAAATTATAATTTAACATTAATACAAATTATTAACTGAACAACAGTTTTATTAATACAATACACCGGTTGACAAGAACTCAACCGATGTGAAAAAAAAAAACCGTTGCATTACTAAGAGTGAGTTTTGGAGCCACTCAATCCAAGAAATATAAGCATTTTTGTCTCTAGCAGAATACCAATTATGAATATGAACATTAAATTCATGGTTTATTTCTTTTTCTTTTTTTTTTTTAACGGCTACACCCCTTAATATTAAGTGTGTACAAAAAAGCTTGTAGTATTTATTAGCATTTAATTTAATATTTGTATTGTTTTTGCTATCATATAGAAGCCATTTTAAGTTTTTAACACTCTATTTATAAACAAAAAAGAAAATATAGATTAGTAAGAATACTAATGTAGTAGTAATTGGTTGGGTGCAGGTAGGGAATTTCATGCACTACATCAGCAGATTTCTATCCGGATTCATTATAGGATTCGTTAGAGTATGGCAGATAAGCTTGGTGACTTTGTCAATTGTACCTGCGATTGCAATCGCTGGTGGTGTCTATGCTTACATCGCAACTGGCCTCATTGCCCGAGTCCGAAAATCTTACGTCAAAGCTGGTGAAATCGCTGAAGAGGTCTCTTTCCTTTTTACTTTCTTTCTTTCACACATACTAATACGAAATTGTACCATTCACTCTTACTTTATTATACCACTTTTTTGTTCATTTAATAAAAGATGTGATTCTTTTCTTTTTTTCCTTTTTTTTTTGAAAGGACTTGGTGTTTATGTACTGAAATTTAAGTAACGATAAATACAGTCATGGGCATCATGTGAAATATTTATCAAGTGCCATTTATTGTAGCAAAAAGGCTACTAATATACAAAGATATAATATAATTGCTGTCTTGTTTTTCAATGGCTTTTTGTTCGTATATTATTATAAATGACACAATCATCCCTTTTTAAAGAGAAAGACTTGCAAAACACGCAGCCAACTAATATTTACATTTTACACATCTCGTTTCAAATGTGACTTACACCCATCGCCTAGACCAAAGACCTCTATTTGAAACTTGTTAAAAATTCCGAAAGACTAAATAACATAATCACGAGCTACCATATTACAATAACGGTCTATATATATATAATTTTCTTTTCGTTTCAGATATAAAAATCAACATTTAAATTAAGTGCTGAACAATGAAAGCTTATTGATGGCAGGTAATTGGAAATGTAAGGACAGTGCAAGCATTTTCCGGAGAAGAGAAGGCAGTAAATTCATACATTGAAGCTCTGTCAAACACTTACAAGTACGGCAAAAAAGCTGGTCTAGCCAAAGGCTTGGGCCTGGGAACCTTGCATTTTGTTCTCTTCCTCTCTTGGTCATTGCTCGTCTGGTATACCAGCATCGTCGTCCACAAAAACATTGCTAATGGCGGCGACTCCTTCACCACCATGCTCAATGTTGTCATTGCTGGCCTGTAAGTCACCCACATCATATTTAGGGAAAATCTGAAAAAATAGATGCGCCAAAGTTACTTGTCAGAGTTGTCGGGTAACCACTAGGGTGGTGATCCATTGGTTGGGCATGTGTCTCCAAAAATGGTGAAACTCCCTGGAAGTCACAGGTTCAATCCTTGGTTCCTTAAAAAAAGATACCCTAGTGGCCACAGAGGTTCACCTGCTCTGACTCTGGGCTCGCAAAACTAGTCGGCTCTTGGGATTAGTCTACTCGCAAAGCGAGTAGGACACCCATGATTACCAAAAAAAAGTTACTTATCGGTTACAAAGGGTTTAGGTTGAAAGATGTTTTTAGCCAAGCTCTGGTCATGTTGATTGATTTGAAGACATTTTTGTCCTAGACTAATTGGCAATGCGTTAAATACGATTGCAAAATCCATCTTACTACAACAATAAGATGTTGTTTTTATGATAAAACAATTCAGATTTTAGAGGGCTATAAGCACCAAAAACACACATTGGGTGACTTCCACCCGTTTAACCCATGTCACTTCTAACTCATTTTTTTAATGACCTGTTATTCATAATTAACTGAATTGAAACTGTCACATACTCACATCTAACAAAATGATGGATGTATCAACAAATTTGATCTTTTGTTTGTTTGTGTCAATGTAGGTCTCTCGGGCAGGCTGCACCGGATGTCAGCGCATTCATTAGGGCTAAATCAGCAGCATATCCCATCTTTGAAATGATAGAGAGGAGAACAGTAACCAAAACGAGTGCAAAAACAGGCCGGACACTTGCCAAATTGGATGGTCACATACGCTTTGATGACGTGCGTTTTAGTTACCCATCTAGACCAGATGTGATGATCTTTGACAAACTTCGTCTTGATATACCTTCTGGGAAAATTGTGGCCCTTGTTGGTGGTAGCGGTTCAGGGAAGAGTACAGTTATATCACTGATAGAACGATTTTACGAACCTCTCTCGGGCCAGATCCTGTTAGATGGGAACAATATATGTGAGCTTGATATCAAATGGTTAAGAAACCAGATTGGGCTGGTCAATCAAGAACCAGCTCTTTTTGCCACTACAATAAAGGATAATATATTATATGGGAAGGATTTGGCTACCCATGAAGAGATCACACACGCTGCAAAGTTATCCGAGGCGATTACTTTTATTAACAATCTCCCGGAAAGATTTGAAACACAAGTGGGTGAACGCGGGATACAACTCTCAGGAGGACAAAAGCAACGAATTGCAATTTCACGGGCGATTGTGAAAAACCCTTCAATTTTGTTGTTAGATGAAGCCACTAGCGCCCTTGACACTGAATCTGAAATGAGTGTCCAAGAGGCGCTCGATCGTGTGATGGTGGGAAGGACAACGGTAGTTGTAGCCCATCGGCTTTCCACCATCAGAAATGCAGACATTATAGCTGTTGTTCACCAAGGGAAGATAGTGGAAACCGGGAGCCATGAAGAGCTAATGGCCCGACCTGATAGTGCTTATGCATCGCTCGTTCAACTTCAAGAAACAGCCTCCTTGCATCGTGCACCGTCTCGTGTTGCTTCTATGGGAAGACCTTCCAGGTTAGCCACTTTCTTTAAATTTGATATGTGATCCAATCAAGTTAATGAGAATATTGAATTTCTTTCCCTTTTTTGGGTTTTCCCATGTAGCATAAGATATTCTCGCGAACTATCCCGTACGACTACAAGGAGTTTAGGAGCTAGTTTTCATTCTGATAGAGAATCTGTAGGCAAGCTCGGTGTTGAAGGTGTTGAATACACCAAGCCACCACGGATTTCCTCAAAAAGATTATACTCGATGATTCGGCCCGACTGGGTTTATGGCTTAACCGGTACCATAGGTGCACTCGTAGCCGGATCCTGTATGCCTCTCTTTGCTCTTGGGATTAGTGAAGCCCTCGTGGCTTATTACATGGACTGGGAAACCACACAGCGTGAGGTCAAAAAGATTGCCCTTCTCTTTTGTTTTGGTGCTTGTGTGAGTATCAGTGTTTACTCCATCACTCATTTGTGCTTCGGGATCATGGCAGAAAGGCTCACTCTTCGTGTTCGTCAAAAGATGTTTTCAGGTACACATATAAATGGCATTCGATCCATTTACTACTGAATGTGTCGATTCAGAATATCATTTATCTTTAACATGTCAAATGAATATAAGTAAAAAGAAAACGTTGGCTCTGAAGAAACGTCAAGATTCGTCAAAAATGTATTTATAATCCTTAAAAGCTCTAGCCACAGCCTACATTAAACAGATTGCTACAACAAGATTTAAGATACCTTCATTTTAAATCATGAATTTTTGCAGCTATTTTGCGAAACGAGATTGGATGGTTCGACGACATGAACAACACAAGCTCAATGCTCGCTTCCCGTTTAGAAAGTGATGCAACGTTACTAAGAACCGTAGTTGTTGACCGAACAACAATACTGATACAGAACCTGGGCTTAATCTGCACTTCATTTTTCATTGCCTTCCTCTTAAATTGGAGACTGACACTCATTGTGATGGCTATGTATCCGTTGATCATCAGTGGTCACATTGGCGAGGTTTTTATTTCTTTCTCCTTGTAAATTTCAGTCTCCATTTTGAGGTATTTAGTTTCTAATAATGTTTCTTTTTGTATCAGAAAATGTTCATGAAAGGGTATGGTGGTGACTTGAACAAAGCTTATCTTAAAGCTAATATGCTTGCTGGTGAGGCTGTTAGTAACATAAGAACCGTTGCAGCATTTTGTTCTGAAAATAAAGTGCTCGATCTTTATTCCCGAGAGCTCGTTGGACCTTCTAAACAGTCGTTTAATCGAGGGCAGATTGCAGGATTATTCTACGGTGTCTCTCAGTTCTTCATTTTCTCATCTTATGGTCTTGCATTGTGGTATGGTTCTGTCTTGATGGAAAGAGGGTTGTGTGGGTTTAAATCGGTCATGAAATCATTTATGATTTTAATTGTGACCGCATTAGCCATGGGCGAAACATTAGCAATGGCACCAGATTTATTAAAAGGAAACCAGATGGTTGCTTCGGTTTTTGAGGTTCTCGACAGGAGAACACAAGTTGTGAGTGACGTTGGTGAGGAAATAACAAAAGTTGATGGGACGATCGAACTGAAAGGTGTCAATTTCAGCTACCCTTCAAGACCCGACATCTCGATTTTCAAAGATTTTGATTTAAAGATTCGAGCAGGAAAGACCATGGCATTGGTGGGGCAAAGTGGCTCCGGGAAGAGCTCTGTTCTCTCTCTTATTCTTCGGTTCTACGATCCAACCTCTGGGAAAGTCCTGATTGATGGTAGGCTTCTCTAAACGTATATGAATACTTTAGGGGTGGTTATTCGACCCATAACTTGGGAACTGCTTGAATCAAGTTATGTTCCATCTCTAATGGGTCAAATAAAAAGGGTTAGCTTAAAAGGAAACAGGTTAAAATGAGTTGAAAGGGTTAAAAGTTGCCTAAAATGCAATATTAATGCATAAAACCTCATCCTTCAGAACAACATAGTTTTGGTTATCATATTTGACACAATAATCGTTTATATAAAAATTTACAATACTTGTAGACAAAAATGTTTTGAGTTAACCCAATCAGACCACTCTTTTAGAGCAATACTAAAAAAACGGTCCATCCGAGTCAAACCCCTATCACCCTGTTACCCAACTGGTACATTTTTGCATAGTGTAGAATACTCGTTTTCATAGGAAGCTGATATATATAATTCGACAAATATTACAGGAAAGGACATTAAGAAGCTGAAGCTAAAGTCTCTTAGAAGTCACATCGGGCTAGTCCAGCAAGAACCAGCTCTTTTTGCAACATCGATATTTGAAAACATACTCTATGGGAAAGAAGGAGCCTCGGAAGGTGAAGTGATTGAAGCCGCTAAGCTTGCAAATGCACATACATTCATAAGTTCCCTCCCCGAGGGTTACTCAACAAAAGTTGGTGAGAGAGGAATTCAACTTTCGGGTGGACAAAAGCAGAGGGTGGCTATAGCACGAGCTGTGTTGAAGAATCCTGCCATATTACTATTGGATGAAGCCACCAGTGCGCTTGATGTGGAGTCTGAGCGTGTGGTTCAACAGGCTTTAGACCGGCTAATGAAGAACCGAACCAGTGTCGTGGTTGCACACCGGCTATCAACGATTAAGAATGCGGATGAGATATCAGTGATCCAAAATGGAAAAATTGTGGAGAAAGGGACTCATTCAAGTCTTGAGAATGAAAACGGGCCATATTCAAAGCTAATCAACTTACAGCAGCAAGAACATCACCACCGTAAATAATAAAGATCAAGAGTTTTTTTAACATATGTTTGGCCGATCAATATTGTATCGTGTTTTACACATGATATAGTTTGTTTATCACCTTTATATAATGATTTAAGGTGTGATAAGTTATTGATTCTATTATAATTTGAAATTCAATCGGGTGCTGGCCTGGGTGCGGCCTGGGTGCTCTGTGGCCAGATTTTTAGAAATTCTAGTTCAATCATTGCAGAACTTTTCTGCTTTCTTTAGGGCATGGTACTAATATTCATAATTCATGTATGATTCAATTTTGACTCATTGACGACTTAACGGATACTAAGCTATGATGTTAGAGTTGGAGGGCCACTGTTAGAAATTGGATTTTAATCAATGAAGTTACTGACCCGTGGTTAATCATGTAATTACCTAAAGCCTTCAAAGTTAATGTCAGCATTTTTTATTTTTTTTTATTTTTTTTAGAACGGCAATATATTAAAATTTTGATCAAGTCTCTTAACTTCTCTTTTTTATTGGTTTGATATATAAATTTTGTTTGTCTTACTAAAACCTATATAAAATGAGTCGAGTTATTTCCTTAATTAATCGATCAAGACCACAAACTTTAGTTGTCTTATTCAAAATCCATCGGTCTAGGATAATTAATTGGACTTTGGAACACATTTTAGTAAGTTTCATTTATATCTTAACAGGTTATTTATATTTCATAGGTAGATTATGTGACAAAGACTACCATGAATTAAGCATTAAAAACACAACTTTTGCGCAAAAAGGGTGAGCATAAATATATGAAAGAGCATAACTTACCGAGGAAGGGGACGTTGGCACATTGAAGAATCACATAAATGAAAAAAGAACTGCGAAAGCCTGGATGGATGAGTAAACAGCATTCAACGAATAACACATAAATACAACAGATTAAATTGACAAAAAAAATTTGACATACCAAAAGATCATGGCTCAGTAACAGCTGTTAAAGCTCACCTTCCACCAAGAATTCACTTAAGTATATGCAAGTTGACAGATCCATAAATGCGTTAGGAGACTAATTTCATAAGTCTGAAAAAAACAAAAAAACAAAGCACCTCTAGTTCAGCAATTCTTGCATTCAGTAAGCAACCATAGCTGAATTTTTCTTGTTGGCTTGACCTTTTTCCAGAGACAGGAGTAGCCAAACAATGACAAATCTGATATGAGGAACAAGTTGCTATTTCATTATTGTACTAAACAAAGGTTTAACATGACTGCACGACATAACAATCCCGACTTTATTACTACTCATCACTACTTGTGCATGTTCATGAACAAGCACACACAGAGATACTGTGTACTAAACATATCTCACAAGGAAAAAACACTGTAGGATGTCTAGCAGACCTCAAAAACTTGTGATGCCTATGTGAAAAGATATTGGAGAAACGTGACCATTATTGCATGTATCTATGGAATTCACAGTAAACAAAGCAGTAATAGTATATCTTGTGCTACAACGTCAAGAATCTTAATCAGTGGGTATAGAACACATAATATATAAAAATGAAAAGTTTTAAGCCATAGGATCCAGTTAGAAGCTAAATATATGTGAGAAGTGTGGGAAACAAACTGATTCACTACTTTTGTAATGTCGATTCACATAATTCTTGAAACTGCTCAATGTTGCAAAAGTAAGGGATCAGATAACTTCTCACATAAAATTAGCTTCATATTTTATCCTACCTCATACAACAGCAGCCAAAACATAAATAAGATAAAGGAGGCGATGTGTAGTGTCATAACAGGGCATTAAAAATCCCATTAAACAGCTACAGTCAATGGGAAAAGGTTAGGATCAGCGAGAAAAATGTGACCCCAATTAGCTCCGACAACTTAAGATAACGGACGTCATGTTCCTAACGTGACTAAATGTACTTATCTATTTATTTCAACAAAGATTCTGTCTACTGTTCACATCAACTCTCGTATAAAATAGTGACGTTAGTTGATATTTTGATTCAGGCAATAAAGCTTGGATTTTGTTATTCTACATTTCTATGTTACACAACACAACAATTTTCAATCTATTACTATATTACACAACACGACACTTTTGAACCAGGCTAAATTAAGTTGTAACCAATATTGGATACAACAGGCCATAATATCAGTCCGCAAACATCTAGATGTATGGGATGAAATCCAGCCAATTGCTGATTTCTGAGACAAACGTAGCAGAAAAAGCCAGGAATGAGACAAAGGGTCTAACTTACAAGCACGCCATAGGTGGTATTCACTATTTCATCTATCCTAATCCTATGACTAAAATCCTCATCAATCTCTTCATCACAAATTATATAAGTGAAGACACCTTTCCTGACACATCATGTCTGCATAACCTTGTTATCTCTATCTCATCATTCTGACTAATCCTATCGACAATTATGTGCGCACATGCTTGACATCTTGCAAAGTCATATCAACCAACAAATGTCATCTTTGCATATCAGAGTGTATTCCTTAGTTGATCGCCCAGTAAGAAAAAAGTGATTATATGAACATGCAGCAGTAAACCATGGAATAAATGACAGAAACAGGAAAAGCATGTATGACAGAAAACGTTGACACATGTGTATAATTTATAGTAATAATAATGGCTTCTCATGTATGATTTGTGTCAACCATAACCATTCATTGCCATATTAAGTTACATCAATCACCAACAACCGTGTGTTGTCATGAAAATGTAGATAACTGCATTTAACTCGTATATAACAGGCATATTAATGCAGAACAGATTGGTTCATTTGGTAACTGGGACAAATGTGGAAAACTGTATTTAACTCGTATATAACTCGATTCATTGCCATCTCAGTAAAAAAAGTTAAAGAAAAACACCATATATACTCCAACAACGAATAAAGAACAAATATCATCAACAAAAACACGATATTCTTTCACCAAATCTGCCAAGGCACACATTATAAAGGTTTCTAACCCAGTGATTACAATATGCCCTATAAAGCAACCTAACAACCTCCCTAAAAACTTCCAAAAGTATTAAAAAAAAGTACCTATCTCCAAAGCAAAGGATGGTATATACTTGATCAACAACGAACAACACCATGTAACCATTATCAAACAAGAAAAACGGTCTCATGGACTGATTCATCGATCCAACTTCGTCACTTCTTTCTGTTACCAAAAGACCGAGCCTCTTCATTAGTCAAAACATCCCATAAAAAATCAGTCAAAACCGATTCATAACCAGGCATTTTAGCATACCCCGGAAAATAGTTAATATCCACAACAAGATACCTATTCCCAGCTTTAACATCCCTAATCACATCAAAGTTAAAAAGATTCAATTTCATGTTATTTCGCAGTCCACTAGCAATCCTATTTATCAAACGCATTGGAGGCAATTCAACATCTTCCAAATACTTATAATACATTTCATGATTCTTTACACCTGAATTCATATTTGAAACCTGACAAAACGACAACGAACCTCGTAAACTCTCCATCTTTTCGTCACTAATATCCGGTAGCGACTTCCTTTTCACACATTTCACATACTCACCAACCACATACACTTTAAACAACACACCACCATGATTCACGAACTCCTGCAACACACTTGGCTGTTTCAGTTTCTCCAAACCCTCATTACTAAAAACTAACCACATTTTATGTGACTTCACACTTCCATCCACAATCAACGGTTTTGCAATCACCGGAAACCTCAATCCTTCCCCCAAACTCGTTACCGGCTCATAAACCACCGCCTGTTTCGGCATCCCAAACAACGCCATTTCCGCCTCATTTTCAGTCAATTCAACTTGTGAAACAACTTCCAGCATTGAAATACGGTTGTGTAACCTTTGAATTGCGTCTGGTGAGTCGATTACGAAGGCGCTAGGGTTTCGAATTGAGAATTCGATGAGCTGGTTCCGCCAGTCTTCGCCGGACAACTTGTGGAGGACGCAGTCAAACGGTCCTTGTTCTGCAAGAGGCTTTTCAGTATCGATTTGGACGAGATCAATACCGCGGTTTTTCGTCGAATTTAGCAAGGAAACTTGGATGAAGCTTTTTTGCTTCTTTTCTAACAGTGCATAACCTACAATGTATCTCTTCATAACTATATAATTTGTGTGAATTGAGAAATTGGGGCTTTAATTTTCAGTTAGTATAGATATATAGAAAGGGAAAAACGAATATACTGCTAGCAGCAGCCTGCTTCTAATCATTTCCCCTCACATAGCAACAACGTGATTGAATGATAACAAAAAAAAAATTTAAAATTACAAAGGGGAAGCATGCTGCTAGAAGCAGCTAACCCATCCCCAGATAGAAATATATATATATATATATATATGTATTTGATAGATATAATTTGATTGTAATAAGTATTGTTTGTGTTCAAGATGAGACTATGAGAGTGAGGTGAAGAAAGGGAGGGAGGGGATATATATATAGGGTTTGTGATGGTGAGTTAACTGATGTATATGGTTACATTTAACTATGGTTAATGAAGAATGAAGACTCCACGTGGCATGTGCTTTGAAATAGAAAGTGGGGTTATCTGCCGTTGATTTATATATTAACGGATGAGATTAAATATTGGCAAGTTGGTCATGAAGTCAACTATAATGAGATTGGGACCCACACGTGCCTTTGTTAAGCTTGACTTCGGTCTTCTTCGTTCTTCAATCTTGATCATCTTTCAAGTGCATATATGGATATCGCGTGTTTCTATTATGTCATATGTTTTATGGGGTAATTACGCATTGTTGGTGATGATAAGAAAAATAATCTTATTAACCAATATTAGTTGTTTGAATGTACACAATAAGTTATCGGTATGTGAGAGTGATAGTACCTGATACTATTCCTAATATTATTAACCAATATTAGTTGTTTGAATATATTTCGATACTTAATTATGTATCTTATTATTGGTTTAAATATTAAGTAAAGTCCAACTGGTTGATGCATCTCTAGTTTTACCTATGTGTTTTGGGTTCGACTCTCTATGAGGTTTTTTCCCTGAAATGTTTGTCCATCTCTTGAACCCTATGAGAAGAAGTGAAATTGACAGAGTCACATCCTTATATGGTGAAGTGTTCCCTAATGTCGTTATTCGACTAACCATTTTTTTAAATATATATATATATATTTCATTAATGATTTAATGTTTGTACTTTGTATTGAGTAATTCAACTACTAGTATAGTTTAAACAAGGCATACAATACTAGGCGTGAGCACGGTCCAAAAACCGAATCCTGACCCGTTAACATATCGGGCGGGTCGGTTTGGTCACGGGTTTAACCGGGTTGGGTTCGGTCCTAAAGGGCTTGGCCCGAAAATTGTTTTCTTTTTTCAATTGTTGGGGTACTATTAATGGGCTTAATAAAATGAATTTGGCAATGGGCCAATGGCTAAACAACCTGCTGTGCCTGTGCAAACTTGTTCCAAACATTTGAATTAAGTGATTAAACAACAATGCCATATATACATATACAAAAACGAACAGCGGCCAGGGCCATATATATAAAAAAAACACACTAACCAACTTTGCTCTCTTTCTACTCCTCTTGCTTGATGGCAGCCATCACAGTAACACACTAACCAAAGAAAACACAGTTACATATATTCATAGTTTCATATTACAAATATACAAAATCTGTTATATATACTACAACTATATATAATTGGTTATATATACAAAAACATAGCACCGTTCGTTCCATGTATACTCATACTACAACTACAACTATATATAATCTGCAGTTCAAGGTAATGTCACAGATCCGTAGGAAAACCAAGAAAAACTACACTTTTCGGGTTTACGGGTTTTCCCGGGTTTTGGCCCGAACCGGCCCGAAACCAGAAATGTACAACTTCTGTGAACCGAAGACCGGCCCGTGTGGGTCTCGGTCGGGCCGGGTTCGGGTGGGATTGGTTCGGGTGTCGGGTTTCCGGGCTAAAATCTCATCCCTATACAATACAGTGATACGTCAAGCCATAATTCTATTGTAACTGAAGTTAAAATGTTAAGGGTTTCTAACTAGTGCTTTACAGACATTTGTTAAAAAGTATTAATTGAACTTAATGTTTGTTTTTATAACTTAAATTTGTAAATAATAAATATTAAATAAGTCAAAATTTACAACTTTTAGCATGTTTTTTTGGTTTTTATGGAAACATTTGAGTTTATTAAACACTTATAACAAGTGCCCATAAAGCACAAGTTAGAAAAACTCAAAAAAAGTTTTTTAATTAGTGTCCTATAGACACTTGTTAAAAAGTATTAATTAATCATAATGTTTTTGTATAACTTAAAATTATAATTAAACATTAAACAAGCCAAAACTTTTAATTTTTTATAACGAGTGCCCATAAGATACAAGTTTAAAAAACTCATTAAAATAAAAGTTTTCTAACTAGTACTCAATAGGCATTTGTTAAAAGTATTAATTCATCTTAACGTTTCCTATTTGATGATATATTTTGCATACGTGTATTTTCATCTCACTACCAAACTCATCATTCAATCTCGAGAAATGCTTACCTACTTTATTCGGACCGTCAAATGTTGTTACTCCAACTAATTGTATCACATTTATTCCTTTCTCGGCTTGCGAAAGGATTGATCTTGTAACTCAAAACCATTAATTAACGAAACCTGTTTATTTTTTTATAACAATAAATTTTATTAAATCAATCCAACATTTTTAACAAAAAACTATTAGCAAAAAACTTACCTTTAATTATCGGCTTGAATTCCTCAACTCTTTGATAACGAATGTGGTTAGATTTTATATCAATCAATCACTCAAGAACAACCAAATTTACAAATCAATATATTGCATAACATTTTTATGAAAGCAGACCATAAACTTATACCTCTTTTCATTGAAGCATTACATCAAACAACTCGTTAGCATGAAACACAAAACTTTTTTTAAAATGATTACATGATGGTGAATATATAGGTCTGAATCACATAGGAATTAACGCATAATAAAATACATAAGCAAATTGATATATTGGTTTTTATCAAGCAGGGGCAACATGTATTAAAATTTACCAATCAAAATCATCAGTGATTTAAACGGATGAATCAATATCTGAAACACCAATTATAAAATCCAACTCCCCTTTATATATATGGGAAAATCATATATGCTGTTAAAAGCATATATGATGTCCTCACAATCATCTTCATCAATTTTGAAA
>JAOEHQ010014556.1:0-15600 GCA_025447715.1 Asclepias incarnata
CAGTGAGGTTTCAAAGTTTTAGGGACGAAACTTGATTTTTTTGCAAACCACAGGGACCATTTAGTGACTTCTCTCTTAACATTTTAATATTTTGATGAGAGATGCTAGAGTGACAAACTAATTACAAATTTATTTTTACAAACTCATGTTCCACCAATGAAAACAAAGAGAGAAAGAAGATAAAGAAAACAAAATTTAATATGATTGATCCACTTTATATATCATGTCAGTTTGTAAAACTATGTTTGTAATTAATTTGTAAAGATAACATTTCTCTATTTTGATATCTGATATCCGATAAACTAGTTGGCGTGTAGAAAAGTCTTAGGCGCGAAATAATTTAACCGACCCAAGCTTAGCCACGTATGCAAGCCCAAAAAGAGCATCTGGAATCTTCCTCCCGTCCTTGTTTCCCACTACAACTTGCATAAATCTAATCGTTGAAGACACCTAAGCTACTTTCATCTCAACCGTCCGATCATATCCAAGGGTCAATAAATAACCCTAATCATCCTCTTCTCATTTCATGTGCCTTCTCCTCTATCTCCCTCCGCCATAGCGGTTTTTATCTCTTCTTTCTTTTCTAGATCTACTAAAATCCTCTCTTTATTTTGTTGTTATAATCTCGTAATCAGATAGATCGTTTTACGATCTACAAATTGATCATGATTTCACCATTCGTTCGCCGGGGACCCTTCTGTTACGATTGATCGATTCGTTTGACGGTAATCAACTCCGATGAGAATTGTATAATCAAATAGTTCGGTTTCCGGATGACGATTTGATTACGAGATTATCATGATCTATGGATTCGTTCGCCGCCGATAATTTTTCTCCATCGGAGTAAAGCATTTATATTCGCCGATTCATGTGGTATATATCAGTTATATTATATTATATTTATATATATGTCGTTGCTATGATATGTTGAATTTTTTGTTAAAATTATTTATGGCTATGTATAGGTTGCATCCGTGATGCATCTAAGAGGACGAATGATACCTGCTGAACTCTGCTATCAGCGATGATTATTGATCTACGGTGCCTCAGACGTCCGATGTATAAGGGAAATGATTTTGGTATTAAAAAAGGATCAAGTGGTTGATGAGTGTTTAATTGACGGTAAGCATGATATCATATGTAGATGTAAAAAGTGTTAATCTCTGGTTGTGAGAGGTTTTATTTGTGTGGCTGTGTGTGAGAAAATTTGGATGTTTGTTTGTTTTTGAGAGTCATGTCTAGGAAGGCCTTTGCCATGTCAGGTGCGCTTGCTTGGCAGGCCAACAAAAAAGTCTAATAAAAAAGAGTGGATTTTTTGGTGTGTTTGATGAAGGTTGAGATGGTACGGGGGTTTGTTTGCCCGGCTCTCTCCTTCATCTTTTCGTCTCTGCCCTGATTCTCTCTTCTCTCTTATTTCTATTTTCTAACACATCAAAACGCAAAACGCTTGAAGACTAATTTAGGCACAAGCGTTTTGAGAAAAAAGTACAGAAAAATCTACAAACTTGATTCAACAGCAACGCAGCAGTATCAGGAGTTTCCAAAACGACATCAGTCACTAGTATACAAGGTATCAACACCATCCACTATTATCCTTGCAATAATTTTAACAGCTATTGACTATCACGCATATATCGCAACCTTACACTCAAACGGGTATGTTCATTTATCATCATTAAATCATAGAAATCGTCATTTTATATATATGTGTGTGTGTATATATGTATAATAATTATGACTATTATATTTGGAGTTTATCATTTTAATTATCATTACGACGCATCTAACGTGCGGCTTGTGGAGTAAATAACTTGAAACGATTCACAAAGTATGTGTTGTACAGCTACATCTTCATATTTGTAATTTTGCTAAAAAGTCTTTGATTTTGTGATTCTTGTTTAGTTGTAAGTTTGTAATGATCTATAATCGTGTGTATGATTTTTGATAAATCCGTTTAGACCTGGATGGTGGTTTTATTCGTAAGTAGTGTTTGTAATTGTTCAAATTCTTGCCCTTAAATTGATGTGTAGATCACCGTTGTATATGGGCTAATTTTAACATCACTTGCTGGGATAAAAGAAGCAAACTCTCATGGTGGACGACTACAACAATGGTTTATATAGGTACATCTGATTTATATATCGCATACATGCTTTAAGTTCATCATCAATTCTTGAGAGATGTATTATTATACTGTTTATGTTAATTTTCATTTGTATTGTTTATTAGGGTAGTTTATTAGTTTGTGCACTACCATTTTGAGTCATCGTATTATATTTTGGACGTATCATTCAAAAAGAATGGATGACCAAAGCATGTTTTTATTACGAGTAGTAGAATTATGAGTTCATGTTGATTTCGTAGTTTATTTTTGTTTATTTGCACTTTTCGAGTTACTTTATGATCAATAGAACTTGCATCGGTGTATTTCCTGGGCAAAGAAGCATGTCGATGAGCACTATAGTTCTGTTCAGTAAAGCGATAGGGTTGGGGTTATAAAGAGGGTGGTGGTGGTGATGATGATAGAAGGTGTTACTTGGGTGGATAAATAGGGGGGTTGGAGTAATTGTTGTACCAAAAATTCTTTTGAAAATCATTTTTTAGAATCGTGAACGAGTCTTGTTATTCAACGGAGATGAGCTCTCTTTATTTTTAGGCATGTCTCTTAAATATGTTCCAAACGCATATATAATTAAAGCAACTCCATCTTAACCATACTTAAAGCTCTTTGTCAATGAATTTGTCTTAAAATAAGTTGATAATTTACAATCCCTGGCTAACGATTTGTACACGGTTTGTCCCGTTTTTTTCCCCCGACTGATGTGAATTTCTTTTTTGCTAACAATGAGCTCATTTGGATTGTTTGAATTTTGAAAAGTCAATAACCTAATTTTTTTAACATCCAAGCTTATAATCTCTGAAGCATATGACAAATTCAGGTATTGTGTGAAGAGTGTAAAACGTTCTGAAAAGAGAAACATTAATCTTGATAATAATAGTTCTTAATAATAGGTTAAAACGATAGTGTATTTATTGTTAATGATAGATGTCGAAGCTTTTTAAAATTCTTGAAAATAGGTCGAAGATTAAACAAATTGTTTACAGGTCGACAAATTATACTTAATGATGTGAAGCTAATTTCGTTTTTGAGTACTCTTGAATCTTGATGCACAATCCTCTTGGTTCATTAGTAGGACTGGAGTTCTGTACACCGGCCTAATAATTGAATTAACGAAGGCATGCTTTCAGTGGTGTCTATTGGCTTTTAGAAAAAAACTACAATTTTCCGAATTATTGACAATAGCCACGTAAACAATTTTTTGTTTTAAATCCTCTAATTTGGTGTCGACTCATACTTGATCCAAGTAACTTCTATTTCTCAAAGGTGGTAGTGATAAATTAATAATATTTTTTAGCCATTCACAACAATATATATATGTATTATATTGCATACTGTATAGCTGTATAAATCATGTATTGTCGTGGATGGTTAAAAGTATTTATCAATCCTTTTTCTTAAAATAGGGGATTATACTGAAAAATAGAGATGTACGGGGTTGTGTTGATCGAGGATGTTATGGATATTAAACAAACCACAATACAGATTAAACTTCTGGGAATTATTGGTACTTTCTCATTTGAAGAGGAGCGGGTTATGTTGGTTTGGGTTAACTTGGTTATGAATCCATAAGCTCAAACTGGAAAGAGCGCCCATGTCAGCAATGTATGGGAGGATTGGTGGTTCGAATCCACCTGGGTTCTTATTAACTTGATGACGATATTCTTGTATTTTATGTTTTATTAAGGTAACTTGGAAAAATTCTAAATAAATTTTAAAGGAAATTGACTTGATCTTTGGCTTCATAATTTTTGTTTCCAGTTCTTCATCATGATGATATAGAACGAAATTTTGAAATAAAATACTTGACTTCATCATGGATGTGCATAAATGAATCATTTCATAATAAAATGTTTAACTTCAAATTAAACAATATTTAGCATTTATTTTGAAGATGACTTGAAAATAGCATAAGTTGAGTTAGAGATGCAAAACGAAATTTGAAAAAAAATAAAAGAACCAGTTTTCCGGTGCCCGCCTTTTTTATATTAGTTTTAACGCTACGGGTGATGTAAATTTAAAGCAATTTTTTTTATCATATACACACAAGCACAATGTTTATGCATAATGAAAAATTGCCTATAGTATATGACAAAAATGTTGTGAATTTATCATCACGCTAACGCTACCATTGCTAGTAGACGTGGGCAAAAAAACTGGTTAAAAAAAACCGGTTAGAAAATAACTGAAACCGAACTGGTTTCTAACCGGTTATTTTCTAACCGGTTTCGGTTATTCGGAAAACCTTCGGTTAGTAACCGGTTTTGCTAACTGGTTATTAGGACCGGTTAGAGACCTGTTATTTTTCGGTTTAACCGGTATCTAACCGGAAAATAACCGAAAAATAACCGGTCAACGTTTGACCAATAACCGGTTTCTAACCGGTTACCCGAAAAACCGATTTTTGCCCACCTCTATCTTGAAGTGCCATATAAAAGGTTAGAAAATTGCCACAGGTATACCCAAGTTAGGAAGCAAAAGCATACATCTATATTAAAGACTCAATTTTTTTCGAATAACCTGAAAGGGAAAAAATTTCCTTCGTTTACCTATTTATAGATATTGGTTTTCATTTAATTTTATAAATTTGTTAATAACATGACATTATTCTACTTTTGCGAAATGGTTGCGAATTGCGATCATACCAGCATTCTATTTTGCGAAATAAACATCATCTTTTGAAGGGACGTATTTAACGAATGAACAGTTGGATATTTTTTAGCAACTCTGGGACTGACAACCAAATTATCAACGATTATTACAAAATATACAACGAAGAGTCGAGGACTGAATTGTCTGTATTTATTTATGTTTTCTTTAAAGTTAGAGCTATTAGTAATGCACATCCTGCTCAAAAGTGTAATGGACTATGTATAAAAAGCCACCTACAAGTTTGAGTGTTCGATTCATGACCAAGACAGATCAAGCAAGGTTAACCCTCTTTTTTTTTTTAATATAAAATCCCATCTTTTAGCATTTTTAAGTATGTAATGCATTAAATATGATTTAGAATGCTACTATAAAACCAGAATAACAATCAAACAGTTTTTAAGAGCATCTTAAGAGGTTATAAACTTTAAGCCATTTTCAACCATAAGGACACACATAAAAATGTTTCCTTTGTCCCTCATTTTTAACCAGAAAGACCATATCCTCGTATAGATGTATCACTGTCTACATTTCACATCCATCATTATCTACATTTCACATCCCTCGTAATTCATTCCTAACAGGATTAAGCATCGTTGTACTCATTATAAATTATAACACAATTATCATGCCTTAATACAATCAAGTTCACATTCTGATTGTCAACTACAAGAGTCAAACTATAAAAGTGCTGACAATCCTAAAACATACTGTATAAAATAAGCACAAACAAATACCAAACCTACCACTTCATGATATGGATATAACAAGAAGTTAACAATCCAGAGAGATCAAGATAACATATCAAGTTCAATCCTACAGCCTAGAACTTAAAACCAGCCACATAGATCCTTGATACAATCACACATACTAAAGTCAAACTTAACAGCAAGTCAACAATCAAACCATTGTTATAACTAACATCCACAAAATAACATTTGTAACAAAGTCTAGCTTAGAAAGGGTGGTCTAACGGGTTCATTCCTTTGTGGTTTTGTTGATAAGTGATTTGTGAATGTGAGGGATAACACCACCACCAGCAATGGTACCTTTGATTAGTGTGTCAAGTTCTTCATCACCACGAATAGCAAGCTGCAAGTGACGAGGGGTGATCCTCTTCACCTTCAAGTCCTTGCTAGCGTTTCCAGCCAACTCAAGCACCTCAGCAGTAAGATATTCCAGTATTGCTGCTGAGTAAACAGCTGCTGTTGCTCCAACTCGGCCATGGGCAGATGTCCGTGTCTTGAGATGACGGTGGATTCTCCCAACTGGAAACTGAATTCGGAAACTTGACTCAGTTTATCAGAATTATAAGATTAAATCTAGGGTTGATATTCCAGTATTGTTGTTACCCATTTGAATTCGATTTTAAATTAACCCACTTTCACAAATATTGTTTACTAACTCAACTAATTCCTTTTATTGGCTCGAGCTCGATTCAACTCGTTAGACCCACTCTAACAAATATTGTTCTAAATTACATTTAATTTCATTAATAATTCCTGTTAACTAGCATAATACTAACACACAATTTTAAATAACCCTACACTTAATCCAACATAACCTTAAACCAACAAAAATATTAGCGCGCACACACACACACACATATATATGATAACATCAAACATCTATCAAAAGTTTAAAATAAAAAAATAAATAAACATAATTAAGGCCTGTTTAATCAATCAAAGTAAAAAGAAAATACCTGAAGACCAGCACGGGATGATCTGGAGGTAGGTCTTTTCTTATCTTTATCTTTGCTAGCCGCCGCCGCCGCTGCCGCCGTTGTTTTTCCGGCCAACAATCCCTTTCCCCCTTTACCCGCCATTTTCCCTAAACAAAATTATATAAAAGAAAAGAACAAAAACTTGATGTAAAGATTTACAAGGGATACTTAAAGTCTTGAAATAGTCAACATATACAAACAGATCTAAAATATATATATATATATATATATATCGTATATAATACGTATACGTATGTATGTATAATTGATTGATTAAAATTTAATTAAAAAAAAAAAGAAAAACACAAACCTGAGAAGATTGAAAAAGAGAAACGATAATGTTTGGGAAAAAAGGCTGCGTGTGTGTGGGTGGGGGGATTTTTCTGAGGTATATTTGAGAGAGATTGTGTGTGTGTATAAATTTATTTTGACTTTGATTTTGGGGAAATTGGCGGTCATGTCAAAAGGTGGGAAATATGGTTTTCAAAATATTTCGCACTCCTCTTCTTCTTTTGGATTATGTGTTTGTACTTTGAAGTATTAAATTTGAATTTTCCAATTATTTAAATTTGGAATTAATAAATTAGATTTTGATATTTAAGCTACTTTTTGATGTAAATTTTATACAAAGCTTAGTCGAGACAAAAATAATGTATTTACCACCACGATCACACATAAGATAAGCCTTGTTGATGAAGTCGAAAACAGTCTTTTTCGTTCTTTACGTGACAATAATGTATTTAAGATTAAGTTTTGTAGTTTGCACCCAATCCATCGGCTCCTCATGAATCCCGAACACCTGATCAATTATAAAATGGTGACATTGTGTTTGGTACAAAATCTTTGTTAAATTTAGACATTATGTCCTTTTTGTAAACAGAATGAAAATGTAGGATCTCAAAAATAACTTTAGAGGTTGGAATGGACTTGCAACTAAAATAATTGTTGAATACAATAAAGAACGGGGATTTAATTTGCTATGTAGTTTGTAGTGTCTAAAATAAAGAACGAAGATTTAAATTTCCATGCACGCCTTTTATAAGCTATTTTTTCTTTACAGATGTCTCAAACCTTGTTAGTAAACATTACATGTTTCAAAAGATTCTCTTTAGTAATGATTTTATTTTTTAAAAGATTCCCTTGTTAGTAATCATTTTCGTTGCATGTCTATCTTTCCACCGACGAAATGGTTTTCTATGAAGAAACAAAAAAAGAATACACAATCTTTGTTTTTGATCATATGTATATCTACGATTTTTTTTAATGATTTTTAATGGTGGTGTTGAGATTAGTTTAAGGATGGAATTTTGAAATAGTGAGAAAAGTATGACCGATATTGGTGCAAAATGTTTGGGTAAAAATATATTTTATGATATGAGTTAAACAATGCACAAAGACTTTTCATGAGACTTTTCGCCAAATAGTTTGCAAGACAGAATATTTTAAAAGTTATAAAAGAAAAACAAAATATATTTAAAAAATAATACTAATTTAAAAAAAAAAATACATTACTTTTTATCCGACTCGTTTTCGAATAAAATTTACATCGAAACAAAGATTAATATAAGCACGTCACAATTATATATTTGAAATTTTATAAAATATTTTTTAAAAATTATAAAAGAAAAACAAAATATATTTATAATTAATCTTAATAATAAAGGGCATATGATCAGTACTGCATATCATATGCACAGCTGCTCTCACAGACTTCAAAAAAAATTTCCCTTTTTTTTTATCACGTGGGGTAAGATGTGAGGGGATGATTTGAGTACCGATCATTACCCCAATATAAAATATTGATTCATGTGATATGATAAACTAGAGGTGTATGAATTTCATGATGTACTAGTGAAATTTTAGCAGTTTTTGTTAATTTCTTATGTAGCCTGTCAGAAATTGGAATGTTATTTTTGTCTATAACTTAAATGCATTAAAATTTAACATAGTTTCACACCTGTCTTACAAAGTGTAGGAAAGAGTCTTGTGAGGCACATGTTTGATGCACCAAAACTTGTAGAAAACATGCATCAGACATGTTATATTCTAAGATCCTTCCTACACTTTCTACCACTAAGAGACTTTCTCCCAAACCTCACAGTTATATAATTTATGTAATTAGGTCAATAAGTGATGATCAGAGGTTAAGTTGTCAAAAGTAACCTGGAGATGCTGTTCTGGGAGTCCTGCTGCCGTGAGTTGTGCATTGTATCTCATTCTGACAAGATTGTAGCTGATGATGTTTTCTTTAAGTTTATAACGGTTTATTCATGATAGAAAGAGATAGTATAGTGTTAGAAATACAACAATTTACAGCCAGTATCCCTTCTCGGCTTCTTGTTTCTTTCATGCTTGGGACTTTAAGATTTTTTAGTTAAACCTCTGAGGCTCTGATAAACAGGTTTCGTCTTCAAGTCGTGACTTGTCAAAAACCTTTCTCATGAAACCCACCATTTCGTTCTTCTCAGAAATATCCACTGTGATTGGCTTTCCTGATCATGATTTCTTTTGTGCACTTCTGATTTCTGGGTATATGGAAGCTTTTAACATGTGGGGTCTTATTAAGTAAACTTCTGGTGATGTTCTTTTGGTCATGTAGAAATCTAATAGAAGAAGACATATGCGCATGGTTGATGGCAGAAGTTTTGCTTCGGAATTGAAGTTAGAGAGCGTTGTACTCTAGAAGATTTTTCAAAGGGAAGTTGATGATTGGCTTGATGTTAGAAACTTAGATAACCAAGAAACCTTTTCAATCGACAATGCCATTCTTGATGAGGCTACTATTCTTGTGGCAATTATGAGTTTCATGGTTATTAGACTTATAACGATTAGTGATTTTGTAGCAATGTTACTTACTTTCACTGTGATGGTGATGATTAAGAAGATCAATGGACACAAGTGGGAAAAACCTTTATGTAGTATATTTTTGCAAACTGTAAGACTACAGAAATGGGCAAAGGGCCTGACCTACATAATCAAATCCCAAATGAACATACCTCAAATAAAGACTGATATATATATTTTTTATTTTTTTTTTGAAAGGTGTGAATTAATTTTGACAGACTCTTTAAACTTTGTATTATTCAACATCTCCTCCCTTTGTAAAAAGAAGGTTGGTAATGAGGAAGACATTAGCTTTTGGTGCGATAACTGGGTGGGGAATATCCAATTAAGAGATGAATTTTAACCCATTAACCAACCCACCCCTTTTGCCTCATCTAGTTATGTACCTATCTTTAGGGAGGTTTCCAGTATTTATCTCATCGTATGCATGCATAATAGTGAACATAGCACATGAAAAAACTCTACTTTTGATCTTCTGCCTTATCACCTTTTGATCTTTGCTATGTTATAGATTTACTAGTAACACACCTTGTTTACATTTCTCATGTGTACTACAAAATCTCTTGCTTCTGCCTTTTTAGTCTTTCTACCGTATTTTCAGTCTCTTTCCATAATGATTTGCTGAAAGTTACTTTCGATTGATAGACATGTTAGCTTTTATTAGATGTCTGCATCATTAGTTATGTTCATGTGAAATTAGATGCTAATAAGCAAACTGATTTCCATTTCAATAGAATCCGAGCACCATTTAAGAGATTGTTAGATCTTGAACCAAATTGATGGGATGATTTGGTTATGACTTGAAGTACTCTACAAGAGCTAAGAATAACCTTCATTAATCCTTTTACGCGATGTTAATTAATAACCTCTATCATTTTCTTCCACAATCAATTTCCCAAATAACCATTGCAAGTTTGCAACTTTTTAAAACAAAGTATCTATTACATATCACCAAATCTCAGGGAAACCATCCCTGAAACCTCTTATAATAGAGTCTTAAGTATTACCAAATAGCAATACAAACTTTATCATACAATAACACAAACTTCATAAAGTTTTCAATCGAAATAAAATGATTATGCCAAATTAGCTAACTCCAAATCCATAATCTTTGGATAATATTCACTTATCTCTTTACTTTTATTCACTTTGTAGGTTCAAAAAACACAGGCAAAGGTCCATCATCGTAATCCACATGAACAGGAAACTCGTCAATTTCAGCCGTCCAAGGATTCATCTCATCATAACCAACTGCTCTCCTAGCGCGCCACACCGTACTACAACACTTGAAACCTGACCCGAACGCCATTTGCCAAACCCGGTCTCCTTTTTTAACCCGACCTTTTGCTTCTGTATACGCCAACTCGTACCAAATAGAACTACTAGAAGTATTTCCAAACCTATACAATGTCATTCTAGAAGCTTCCATAACAGTCTCACCAAACCCTAGATTTTTTTGTAACTCGTCTAACACCGGCTTACCGCCTACATGCGGCAGGAAGTGATCGATGGTGACAGCATAGTTTGGTACGTACGGTTTGACCATTTCCGTCGATAGAAGTTTTCTGGCGAGGTTGTTCGTTACGAACCGTAGTTTTTCCCGTACCGGAAGGATCAGTTTTCCGAGAGTGGTTACATTTGATGTAACGACAGCGGATGCTGCTTTGAAGAGGTGTTTGGTGACGGTGATTCCGGTTCTTCCGGAAGTGTCTTCTTCTTGTATTATGCAGTTGTATGATTGATCAGAATTTGATTGGTTTGTGTGTACAGTGTGGAGGTGTTCATACTTGCAGTTACGACGATCTGATTTGCGGTTTGAGAGGAGGATGGCAGCTCCACCAACGCGGAAGAGGCAGTTGGTTAGGAATTTGGAACGATCGTCTCCGACGTAGCAATTCTCGGTAATACTTTCCGTACTCATCACCAATGCGTAGCAATCATGATGCACCTGTAAATTTCAGCTGTTTTTCGTTAGTCTGTTGTGCTGTTTTTGGTTGATTATCAAATTATACTGTATTAGTGTTTTGATTGTTATTTTTTTATATAGTTAATTGCAACAGAATGTGACATTCTTTCACTTCTTTTTTCCATTGTATATATACAAGTTAAATTATTTTATGATTGTATGTGACATATGTAATTGTAATATCTAATACTGTTACTTAAACTGTAAAAAAGTTAAAAAATGTGGTATGCAGTTATGCACTAATATAAAAGGTGAAGTAAGTTGTATGCAATGGAATAAAATTGATATTATGTTGCATTTTGGTGCACTTAACTCTTGTTTATACTGTGTTGTTTTAGGAGACAGGATCTAACAAACAACGAAACACACATAACGCACTCATAATTTTGAGTTACCAATCCACGACTACAGGATCATGAAACTCATAGGTATTAACTGAGCAAAACACCGTAAAAGTTCTGAACTATGGTGATAATAGTTTTAGCGGTGTTTTGAATGTGAGATGCTATGGAATGCAGATGACTAGAGAGTTGTAAAAAAATAACCTGCAGGAGTTGTTCTGCGAGGCCTATTGCCATGAGTCCTGCGCTACATCCCATTCCGACAATATTGTAGCTGATGATGCCTTCTTTAAGTTTATAACGGTTCACTATCATGCTAGAAAGAGAGGGGATAGTATTATAAATACAACAATTCACAACCAGTATTCCAATGTCCTCACATCTTACTCCTGTTTTCGCCAACAAGATATCTATTGACCCAAAGACTGACATCTCCATTTCCCTTCTTGCTTCTTTCATGCTTGGGACCTTAACATTTTTCAGGTAGATCTCTGATAAATAAGTCGAGTCACCAAGTCCTGACTTGCCGAAAACCTTCCTCATGAAATCCAGCGTTTCTTTGGAGAAGAATCCACTGTGCTCAGCTTTCCGGATCATGAACTCTTTTGTGCACTTTTGAGTATCCGGGGGTTTGTAACATGCAAAGTCTATTAAGTAAACTTTACGTGAAGTTCTTTTTGTTATGTAAAAACATAATGGAAGAACACACACGAGTAAGGTTAACAATGCAACATTTGCTTCAGGACTGAAGTAGGAATGCACATCATTTTCTAAAAGGGTCTTCAAAGTGAAGTTGACGATGGACATGGTAGTTTGGAACTTGGGTAACTAAGAAAATGTTTCAATCGAGAATTTGTTTCTTGATGAAGCTATTATATTTTATGATGGATGTTAGTTTAATTGTTATCAAACTTATAATGGGTAGTGGTTGTAGCAAAGTCACTTTTTTTCACTGTGATGGGGATGCATATGAATTAAGATGTATGGACATAAGCAAAAAGCACCTATATGTAGATTATTTTTGTGAATCTTAAGTCTTAATACTAGTACATCCCCCTGTCATTTTCTTGCAAGATTGACTACGCGAGTCTAGTACTTGCATTTATGAGGAGGCTAGACTGCTGAGAGTTTAACCAACATAGTATGGGTAACAATGCGGTTGTTAAAAGTAGATTCTAGTAAGCTAGTATATGCCTATTCTAGGATTGACATATGTTAAACAGCTGGGGAAACTCATCAGATAATAGCGAAGGTGGAAAATCAATGAGACCGATATATAGTTATGAATAGGTCACTTTGGACTATCTTCTATCTCATATGGTCAAACAGGTAAAAGAAAAAGAAAACTTAACAGGGAACGGGTCAAATGGGTTAAAAGTTGCGTAAAGTGTAATTTTAATGTATATAATACAATAATACCTCCCGAATCTTTTTAATAGAAACACTTGGTGGTAATGATACTCGACACACCAACTTTTGTACATAAAGTTATTATTCTAGACAAAGGTGTTTCAGGTCAACCCAACTCAGACTAAGAGACTATGTGCTTACTCAACCCCATTTTGACCCATTACCCGCTCCCCCGACCCACCCATTTTGCCACTTCTAGCTACGAGATTCTGGGATATGTATCTTAGAAAAGGTTTCCAGTACCATTTCCATCATTATCTGCATTCCTAATTAAGAACTTAGAACATAAAGAAACCATATTGTTGGATATTTTAGTGTAATTGGATTAACTGTTTGACCATTATTGTCATAATAAGAAATCATATAGGTATGGTGGTGCGGAGTGCACGCCTATTTGAATTTATTATGACCTTAGGGGCGGGGTCGGGGTCCGGGGGCAGCGTTCCATGGAGCGGGGTCCAAGGGGCAGAGCCCCTAGGCTGGGGTCAAATCCATTAACTGCCTAACCAAAATCTTGTTATGCTCATCATAATTTTAATTTCCATTAAAGTGTTATAGTAAAAATCTCTCAGAAATTTAATTTTTGGAACTTGAGGGACTTATTTTGCCAACTTGAAAAACCCACAAAATTAACTGTCTAAAAGGCAGTTAATGAGCCAAAATCTTGTTCTGCTCGTCATAATTTTTCTTCCGGTCTTCTTCTTGGTTCTAAAACGCTCTTAAATAAAACATTCAGACACTTCTAAATCTCTGATTGTATACGATTGAATATTTTGGAGTGAACCACCGAATTGATTCAATTTGAAAGTGATTACACGCCTTCAGAGATTACAAGTTATTTGATTATTTGTTCGTTTTCTTGCATATCCCCAATAATCTAACATGTCTAATAAGACTTGTCCATTATGTCAGTTAGCCGATTGAGATCTATTTTTCGCCGGCTTTGTATAGTGGTCCGTGCTGGTTGTATATTAGACCATCTTTAACGCGCAACGTTTTTCATCTAAGACGTCAGAATCTCGGCACTGCCGGTCAGCGTATTCGTCCAATTTGGTGGCCTTTTGCTATCTTCTAAATTCATTTTTGTCAATTCGAAAAATAAACTAAAAAACACTTTCACATCAATACACTAAAAATCATTTTTGTCCTCACTTTCTAACAAGTTTTATAATTATTGAAATTTCTTGCGAATTCAAATTTGAATGAGAAATAACACTTCTGTAAAAGATATAATCCACAAAATATTTTCCAAAATTTGATTGATGGTCGTTGGTTTACTTGGGTATTGTATTGTAAGTTTGTAACAACAGTTTTTATTGGGTTTATAGTTGGGCTTACAAATATTTGCTGGGCTAAAATTTTTAACAAAATATCAGAAACAAAAACCTAAAAGTCATGACAAGGTCAATATCTTCATGCCATTCATTTTCTTATTTCTCTGATAAAAGTTTAGCATTTACCTTTTGTACCAACATCACACCAAAAACTAACCCTCACACACACACACAACAACAACAATAACAACAATGAACTCAGGCATAATCTAGGCGGCGGATTTGTGGTGGTGAGGTTTTACTAGTTGTCACTATGTAATTTTTTTCTCCTGGAGTTCGATTCGATTTCAAAGAGTGTGGATTAAACTACTTTCATAAATATAAATACACATATCCTTTCAGGTATCTCTAATTTCAAAAAACTCATTGTTATAAACTCATGATCATTTATAGTATTCAATTTTTAAAGTTAATCTAGCAGCAGACTGTTCAGGACGGTTGGAACGGTTAGTATAGTTTCCAGTGATCGCTCATCCCTGTGAGAGCTCACTTCTCTTTCAGCCCTTGCTTGTCTGAGCTCCTCCAAGAGTTCCCTCAGTTGAGTAAACATCTCCAGATTTGTGGGAACCTGCTCCACTACTGGTTCATCATCCCTTTCCACACGGGTAAGTTTTAAAGTTAATTGGTAATTATAAATGTAAAATTTGAGGACACAAATTAACTGTGTGAGATATTATTTATTAGCCAAATATTTAATTTGTTATCCATTGTTATCCATTGTTATCAGCTGATTCTTTATTCATGATATGATGTTCGTTGGTTTTTAAAAAGCCCGGGTTATGCTCCAGTTCTTGACTGTCACTCAACTCACATTGCTATCAAGTTTAGAGAGATTTTGACCAATTAATATCGGCTTAATCTGTAATTTGCTGTTACTTGCTGTTCAGTTTGCTGTTGTTTGCTTATAAGCTTAATCTGTTCACGTTGAGTCATTTAGATAATTTTATCTGTTCACGTCAATCTGCATAATGGTATCTACCTCTTATACTAGAGGAGGGTTTGGTATGACATAAGCTATGCTTACTTGTCAAGCATTTAAACATGCCAAGTAGGTACCACATGTGATTGATGATGTTTTACATGACATCAGATGTAGTTAACTAGATGGTTACCATGTAATTCTGATCTAAGTATTTGTTAATTTGCACATGCTTTTATCTACTTCTTATATCAAGGCTTTGCCTAAATATATCTATTGCTAAAGTAAAAAG
>JAOEHQ010014567.1:0-15593 GCA_025447715.1 Asclepias incarnata
GATGAATTTAAATGGCCAGGATTAAAACTTCATTTTATTTTTTTCTCTCAGCTCTACCAACAATATATATATATAATATTTAAAGTGATTTGTAAAGTGTGGGTGACATTTGTCATATGAAGATGGTGGGCCCAATGAAGTAAGTTGGAGGAGTCACTCAGATATCTGCCATGGTTTTTCATTTTTTTCACTCACTCCTTCCTGTTTCAAACTAAACTACTAAGAAACGTATCGAAAGAATTTACTATTTTATTTGATCTCCTTTCCTCCTCATCTTCCTTTGTTTTCAATATTGATATTGATATTGATATTGAATTGACGTTTGTGTGTGTGTGTGTGTTTTATCCCCTTTTTGTTATATTTAAAACATTGCAAATACCTTTCTTTCTTTCTCTCTCTCTCTCTCTAATACTCACTCTCAGATTTAACGCTTTTCATAAACCACCACCAGACCAACAACCCCCCCTTCACAGTCCATTCTCTGCTGGTCTCTCCGCCGTCGTCACCACCACCACGACAACAGTACATATATATATATATATATATATATATATATATAAAATAGATTAATTGATTGATTAAACATCAAGTTTTTGGTTCGGAAAAGCTGAATTAAATAAGAAATTTATTATATAAATATATATAGAGAGAGAGATGGTAGGGTCTACGGTTGTGGCTACATGGTTAGTAGCCGCCTGCATGTCCGTTTCTTCTTCTTCTTCTTCTACTTGTTGCTTGCCATCATCTAGCCGCAGATGGGGTCGCAAACGAAACAACAGCAGGAGGCTCATAGCAAAAGCTGCTGCATTTAGTAATACTGATAACAACAACGACATCATATTTGGGGGCAAAGGAGGACTGCTGGGTGGTGGTTGTTGTTTTATCTTGTCTTCTTCTTCTTCTTCTTCTAGTTTAAGTTTAACTCCATGCCACCGATTCTCCACCCGTCGTCGTCGTCGTCCCTCAGGTTTAATTCCCATCTCTTGTCTTATTTATTCTAGCTGAATGAAATTGATTGATTGATTTTGCAGATTCCCTCCCCTTCCCCTAAATTAATATTAATATTAATATTATCGTGTGTGTGTGTGTGTATATATATATATTGGTTTGTCAACTGATGGACGGACGGACGGACATACATTTATTATTAGGTGAAGCAATGGCTATAGCCATTCAACCTTCAATGGAGACCGTAACTAAAAAGAAACCCCCAACTAAACAAAGGCGAGTGGTTGTCACTGGGATGGGTGTCGAGACCCCCATTGGTAACAATCCAAATGATTTCTACAATAATTTGCTAGACGGTGTTAGTGGCATTACTCAAATCGAGGCCTTTGATTGTTCCAACTATCCAACCGTATGTCGTCTTCATCACCTCTCTTTCTTCATTTTCTTATAATAATTCTTAGTTTATTATAGCCAGACTGTGTCTATGTTTACAGCGAATTGCTGGTGAGATCAAAAATTTCTCCACAAATGGATGGGTGGCACCAAAACTCTCTAAAAGGATGGACAGGTTTATGCTCTACATGCTTACTGCTGGCAAGAAAGCTCTTGCAGATGGTGGGATTACTGAAGATCAAATGGATGAGATTGATAAGTCCAGATGTGGAGTTCTTATTGGCTCTGCTATGGGCGGTATGAAGGTAGTAATCTTACACTATTTTGCATCATAAATGAAGTTTGTTCTTTTGTTTGTGTTACTTGAATATACATTCTTTTATTAAACTATTATTTAGGTTTTCAACGATGCCATAGAAGCTTTGAGGGTTTCCTACAGGAAGATGAATCCTTTCTGTGTACCCTTTGCAACTACTAATATGGGCTCTGCAATGCTGGCTATGGATCTGGTGAGCTAAACTTAATTATCGGAAACGATCCACCCACATCTGACTAAAGCGTTAGACATCATTGTAATTGCTTGTTTGCATATTATTCTTCAGGGATGGATGGGTCCAAACTATTCCATATCTACAGCTTGTGCAACGAGTAACTTCTGCATATTGAATGCAGCAAATCACATCATTAGAGGTGAAGCTGTAAGTACCTTTTGTCTCTCTCTCTTTCTTTTTATATTTTTTATTTTTTATTGTGTCTGTGTAGCTGGTTTCTTAATATTTGTTACCATTAATGTAATATGTTAAATATGAGATACGAAAATCCACAATTTAAGTTATCACCTGCTTTTATCTGCTGAGAGTGTAAAGAAACTTGCAGGACATGATGCTTTGTGGTGGCTCGGATGCTGTCATAATACCTATAGGTATTGGCTTTTTTTTATTCTTTCCTTCTGGTATAGCTGTCAACAAAGAATATCAATACTAAGCCATTAACCATTGGTGTAGGATTGGGAGGATTTGTGGCATGCAGAGCTTTATCTGAGAGAAACAGTGAACCTGCTAAAGCATCCCGCCCATGGGATTCGGTAATGTTCAAAAGATCTCTTTAATTAACATTTTTGGTATAGCTTATAATTTCCGGAAGCTACCGAGCTAAACATGATTCAGAAGTTCTTTGTTGACATCACATGGAAAGAAGAATTTCACTTTTGAATAGTTCTTAGTTTTTAACGTATGCCATTTAGAGAATGTTTATTCTACTGCGTAAAGCTACATGATTCATGTATATAACTTCACGAGTTATACACCGAGACTTGTGAACTGATTTTTTTTTTTATCTTGTCTCTGTACATGTTTTTAGTGTTGGAAGACATAATTTGCTGTGTTATTAAAACAGGGCCGTGATGGATTTGTTATGGGAGAAGGAGCTGGAGTCCTATTGTTGGAAGAACTTGAGCATGCCAAGGTTTGTTTAAAGTTAATAGTTTTAGTTTCACCTTTTAAATATAGATTGGTGCTCCTTTAAGTGACAACCACAATACAACAACATGCTAATCACATGTGTTTACAATTGATTAAGTTCTGGTATTGTACAGAAAAGGGGTGCTAAAATCTATGCAGAGTTTCTCGGTGGAAGCTTCACTTGTGATGCTTATCATATGACAGAGCCTCATCCTCAAGGTAGCAGCATTACATCCTTATGTGTAAAATGTTTCATCTGTATACAAAATTTTCTGGGGAACAGAACCCAATCTAGTTATAGATACTATGGTGCAACATTTTGGATATAGTTCTGTATGTCCTTTGGTAGAAATTCACATGAAGAATGTGTGATGCATGATAACTGCATATTTGTTACAAATCTAGTAATGGGTTTTCTCCTTTTCATCTGATACAGGTGCCGGTGTGATCTTATGCATAGAGAAGGCATTATCTCAGGCTGGGGTGGCAAGGGAAGATGTGAACTACATAAATGCGCATGCTACTTCAACACCAGCTGGAGACCTTAAGGAATACCATGCTCTTCTTCATTGTTTTGGCCAGAACCAAGAGGTATGACTAATTACAAGCATCAATATTTCACTGAAGGCGATGTCTTTTCTATTGTTGACTTCATAAATAATATTTTGACGTTTGCAGTTGCGAGTAAACTCTACGAAGTCTATGATAGGTCACCTCCTAGGAGCAGCTGGTGCTGTGGAAGCTGTTGCAACTATACAGGTAATGCAGTAATTCAATTTGTATTTCGTTTTCTTTAAATATGTGCTGGAATTAGAGTATGATTACGACAACTGGTCTCTTTACAAGGCATCATTAGTAGCAATATCTAGTATGACCGAGGTAAATTTTCATGGAAGGAACAGCGATGTGCATTGGCATTGCATGACATGGCTGGAATTGTAGTGATTGGTTGTAGACATTATAATGACATACTTGGTCCTATCTAGATGTGACTAGATTTCTAATCCAATAATAAATTACCATCTAAGATGTGGCACGCCTTGTGTATGTGATTGTGCTGCTTTGAATAATCTTGTGAGATATTGTTTCGCATATTCTAGTTTGCCCAAATATGTAAACACTGTTTATTCACTTAGACCCAAAAATCTTGTTTTTGTTTTTTCTGGTCCGTGTAACCAGTTGAAATATTTGGTTGAAACGCAATTTGAAATACGTAATAGGAAGTCAGAGTACAACTACTAGGAGAGCATACCAGGAATTGGATCAGGTAAATTCACACTGATTCAGAGATTTAATGACAATTGTGGATTGGTATTCGACAGAAATATTTGTATTACCACTTGTTTTAAAAAGTTATACCCATACTTTCTGTTAACCTAAGCGTCCGTTTATATTTTTAACCATTAAGTGCTGAGTGGATTAAGTGGCTGAATGGATAAATAATGTTTGTATTGATTAAGTAATAAATAAATAATTGAGTAGATTTTTGTTTATTAAGTAAAAAAAGAAACATCTTATTTGACTTAAGAAAAGGGTACTCAATCCACTGCTCTTTTCATTATCTACCGGGTCTTCTTGATATAAGAACAATGTGTACTGAAGTGTTCGTCCAATGTATGCATCATAAATCTAATGGTTTCTATGTGGACATTCTTCGAACGTTGGTTTTTGTACGCTGGTTGAACAAGTCAACTTGTCTTTATATATATATATATATTTGAGGCCTCTCTTTCTGATAAATTAATATGGTTTTTGATGTTTCTTTGGCACCTTGCAGGCAATACGGACAGGTTGGATTCATCCAAATATTAATCTTGAAAATCCAGATGAAGGCGTGGTATGAATTGTTTTCTATTATTTCTTTTGACAATTTTTAATTGTTGTTATAGTCTAGGATATACCACATTCAAATTTGCGTACTTCCCATGGCTATGACAATTTAGTATGCTCCTTTCGACACCATGCAATGAGACAATGTTTGTCTCTTTAATTTGTATTCATTTGTTGGTTAATGGATTATTACATTTTGTTGCTTGATTAAACTCCACGGGTTAACATAACAATTATTCACAGGACACGAAAGTGCTGGTGGGTCCAAAGAAAGAGAAACTGGAAGTCAAGGTGGCCTTGTCTAATTCATTTGGATTTGGGGGACACAATTCGTCAATATTATTTGCGCCTTTCCAATAGTTGGTGCTGCAGACTACTTTAAGCATGCCTGCAAACAATTTGGATTGTAAGGAAAACACAGGGAACTCTAGTTTGTACGAGTTTATTGAAACAAACTGAGAAATAGTATTTACTAGCATTTAGCATGTAGTTGACAAAACATATGTGAAACAATAATAATAAGATTACACATTTGTAGTTTGATGTCTACAGGTTCCCGAAACACATTTTCCCTATTGAGATTTGTGTTTTCTATTGTTCCTGCAGTTTTTTGTTGATTACACAATGGTCGGGAAAGAGAAACAGTGGAAGATGGAGGGCAAATTATACAGCTGTTGACTGTAATTTTTCTTGTATTGTCCCATCTAATGATGACCTTCACTTTGACTGTACTCTGTCACTTCTTCCAAGTCGATGAATATATTGTTGGATTTTTAATGCCTATGTTCTGCACTATTGTTGTTTTAATTATGTGTTTGTCAGAAAATCATAATTGTTTCGTTTTGTCTAAACAAATAAAATGTAGTTGGATCTCCCAACCATGAGAATCTGCCAAATAAACATTACATGAAGATGGAGCAGAGAAAGCAAAGCTAACTTCCATGACAAAACATCTCTACTTTCTATATATGTTTGAATAGAATGACATTTTAAAAAGATTCAATATCTTTTACCCAAAAAAATAATGGTAGGCCAAAACTTCCATCTTCCTTTCAATACCCTTCAACAATAAGGCAAACTACCCACGTTGCTTCTGGTTGCTCTTCTTTTTGCCTTTTTTCACTTTCAATGCTTTCATGGATAAAGCATTAGAGACGCTTTGTCCCTCAAGCCGTTTTGACAACTTTACCACACTGGACATGCCCTTCCTTGCAGCTGCCCGATGCTCTGGTCTGCGGCTAACCATCTTGCGATCCAGCGGCCAATAAGCATATGGCTCAAGCTTACCCTTCCTCTTCAAATCTCCACCTGCCTTCTTGCTCGAGTATTCAGAACCCGTATACGCCCAACCTGACTCGGTTGTTTTCCTGCGTTTATCTGCTTTTCGTGAGTTAGCTGACAGGTTACTACCTGCCAAACTCCTCGCATCAGAGTCCGGCCTTGTAGGCATGTCTCTTTTCAATGTGCTCTCATCCTCCCGAATGATAAGCCGTCCATCGGTATCTATTTCTGGCTCATCATCTGATTGTAGCTTCCTTTTCAGATTCTCAGATGATCTTAGAGATGATCTTGTCTTTTGACGGTCAAGCAAGTCAAGAGGTTCATCATCTAACTCGTCATAATTGTCTTCCGGCAAGCTCTTCCCTGCTCTCTTGGACCTGCAGATTTGTTCACTTGATCGCTTATTCATCTAAAAAGAGGAGCAAAAGATCCCTTTCACTTCAAGCACAAGGGGTGTGCCGGTAAAATTCTATTTGCAAACATGAACATAGAATTTAAGTAAGACGCATATTTGTGTCCAAGCACGAACCTGAATGAAGATTTTTTGGAGTTTAGCATACTATGACGACCAGAAAACGTCTTGGTATCCATTTCTTCAAACTTGCCATTGTCCGTTTCTTCATCACCAAAATCAGAGAATATTTTTGTATGATTCCATCTGCTCATCCTGTGAAAGACAAAATTGATTCTCAATAACAGTATTTAATAGATAATATATATACAACCTTATACCCAAACACCAATTGTGCCTGAATAGACTTGAAGTATAAAATTTAGCAACAATAATAATGTGAGATCAAGAGCATTTTTAAGACGTGTTGACGGCATTATGGTTAATGTCTGACAGAACCTGGAGGTGGTTGCTTTCGATAGGCGAGATTTGTTTTCCTCGGTGTTAGCAGCATGCTTCCGTTCATTTCGATCCTTTGTCTGCATTTCAACAGTCACTGGTAATCTATATTGATTAAGCATTAACTAAATTTATATATAAATTAATTAACAAACCTTTCTGATATTTGTGAGCAGCTTCATATGTTCTTCAGGCATAACTTCCTTAACAGAATCAATCCCACATTTCTTGACAAGCATTTCAAGGAGCACCTTCACCTGTAGAACATACGATCATCAAAAGGTAATAGCCTCATACTCTAATACAACTTTTATCAATCATACACATACTTAGAAATAGTATTAGAAATCAGCCATCATTAACTTACTAAATGAAGGTTTTAATATATGGTAAACGAATCTAACCTTTGCTTTGAAATGATTCTTGTTGCTGCTTTGCCAGCTCAGCAGGGCATCGACCATGCCCCTCATATGGGTTTGCAACCCTTCAGCTTGAGATTTGGCAACTAATACCTTTAGCAAACCTAAATTGGCCTGCAACAATAAACATGGTCCTGAAATTAGACCCTGAATAAAACACATGATGGTAAAAGCTACCAAATTATCTCTATCATGTATCCCCTTTGTTGAATGCACATGCTCCAATATTCTATCTTGGTTCACTTTATAAAGATTTTCAACCAGCTAACGTTTACAATCAAATGTACTTACTTTACTTATTTCTCTGTTCTTTCTCTGGAGAAGAAGAAATGTGGATGGAAGAACGCTAAAAGCGGTGGATATAAGATCAGTGAACTCATAAGCCAAACGAGCTATGCCCTTGACTGCTGCACTGATCATGTGAGGGGTCTCGCCAGCAAGGCCGCCAGCAACCTACACCAAGATTTAGCAACCCAAGTGAAAATCACCTCTCCAAATGCAAGGTAACACAAGATGTCCTTTCAGGAAAGTTTTCTACCATGTTAAAAAAGTTATGCAATTTCTCCTTGTTTCCACCCTTGTCTTCATCCACACAGGCATGGCCGATTTGAACAATTATCTCATATGCTCTATTTCTTGTTTTCTTGTTAGCCTGTAGATCATACAATCCAAAGAAATTGTCAGCCATGTTAGACAAAGCAAAAGTAAACTAAAACAGGCAATTTTTCTACACTTCTATTATGTTGAATATACATTATAAGCTTAGACGGTACCTCTTTAAGTCCGAGTACAATTTCAGTCAAGAAAGAAGAAACAACCTCACGCTTCATCTGTTCCGATCCATCCTGCAAGAGAAGTAGTTTATGCACATGAGTTGAATTCTCGACTAAATGCAGTTCTGTTGGTCGTTACCTTTGATACATGGACTATTAAAAAATATAAGCAGTCAAGTCTGTGCCGCTTGGCTGAAAAATGACATGAATGCATCACTTCAAACATCAATTTGAGCAACTCTTCAAGCTTTCTTGCTATGAAACCATCACCATGCTGCCCAAGCGAAAAAATGTAAAATCAAAATGTCGAGATTATTTGGATGTTTAGTTTGTATTACTTACAATGACAAAATATATTCAAAACTCTGTCTATAAAAGAAATAGACTATGAGGTGACATTTAAGAAACTAGCAGAAGATATCGCAATATACAACTGACATGCTTTCTATCTTTTACTTGATGTGCAAAATATAATACCTCAAGGATTGTTGAAAGAACTTTGTAAGCCTTCTTTTGAATTGAACTTTCAGTACCCTACAAGCAAAAGTACATCAATTATGTTAACCTTACTCATCACAAACAGCACAAGATAGGTTTTGGTGATAAGAGCCAGTTCATATCACAAAATGGGGATCAACTAACCTTCAATGCAGGTTCTACTGCAACAAATAAAAGATCAACCTCCTTGGTACCTAAGCCGGGTAGAAGTGAGACTGCTAAGTCATATAGCTGCCCCCTGTAAATAAAAAATAAGATATGTTAATAATTTTTTTTAAAAATCAAACTGAAAAAAGCTAATATTCAAATGAAGAAGTTTACCTAGTTTGTGACAGCGAAGTTTCATTAGACGAATTGTCTACTTCCATATAACTGGAACCTTTGATTATTTGTAGTTTGCCAGCCTCCTCTGTCACTTTCAGTAGCTTCTGCATTGTGCTCTTAAAAAACCTCGACACTACACCTTTGTCAGCTATAGATGCCACCTCACCAATTGTTTTCTACAAAATGGAAATTTAACTGTGTAGTCTAGCTTTAGCTGATCCACGGATATGTCAAGCCGAACCAATACAAGCTCATATCCATTAGAACATAAACATGCAAACTTGAGATGATATAAATTATAGCATTTGAACTTTGAATAGTCAAGTGCACAAGATAAATCAAGACCAAGCACCCGTGAATTCTAGCAAACTTTTGAATCAAATTAGAAATACAGAAGAAAGAAAAAGCACAACATATATGCATATCTTATTTGCATCACAACATATATGATGTGCTCATAGATTTGGCAATAGTGCAATATGAACCCCAACTTTCCAACTTTTACCGATACACAGACCAGGAGAAGCTAAAAAACATCTATTTCAATTTGTACAAGGAGCCATACTTTTCTGACATATCAACAGAGCTAATACATAATAATCCTCTTGTAAAATACCCTTCGTACAAGTTAGAAAAGAGCGATGATTTCTACTTCACTTGGGAAGAAAGTGGGTATCATATGCCAAAAAATTTATATAGGAGTACTCTATATTGCATAAACAGGATGTCCTTGACTAATACCAATTAACAAAGCAGGGCTAGAAACCGAAGCAGCTTTCAAAAAGGAGCTACAAATGCTATTGGTTTAAAATCAATAACAGCTTTCACCATCTTAACCTAGAGAAAATCTAAAACATCTCCACCCTCCAAAGAGCAGCTGTTAAATATAGCAATACTATTAAAAAAAAACCCGACCCAAACAAAAGATAATAACATTCTAAACATCCAGGTTAATGAGATAAAAAGTAAAGCACTTGATGATAAGAGCTACCTGTAAAGATCCACCATCATCTTTGGAAGACTTGATGAAAACTCCTGATAAGGTAGATAATATATCACGTGCAGAAGACCTTAACGCATCCAAATTACACGCTGCAACTTCTGAAGTGTAGCGGGCAACTGCTCGCTGTTCGCAAATGCCAAGTTCCTTACCAGAAGGTTCAATTTCACCTTCCATTATTATTTTATTTTGTCTAATGAGAATCTGCAGACCAGAGCATATTACTCCACGATAATCAGGTTCTTCTCGAAGTGCACGACATAATGCTTTTTCTAGATCACTAAAACTCTCAGCTGTATCCAAAGGATAGTTGCAAAATGAAGGAAACAAAGACCATAAAGAATAAACACGTCCATCAACACTCCCCGCGGTATGATCTCGCCCCTCTTCCTTATGCTGGTACATAAAAAGGTGTAAATGCACTGGATGAAACATGAAGTAGAAAGAGAAAAAGGAAGGCCCAAAAATACAATAACACTAGTACCTTTGCAGATTTCAGCTTCAAGACTTGAATTGTATCCAGTATAGATTCATTGAAAAAACTCAAACGAGCACCCACGATATTCTGTTTCAGGATAAGAAACAGCCATTCATTGGCATCAGAAAGATCTTGAGCTTCTAAATTCAGAGGTAGAAACTTCAAGAATGTTTCAGGCCCTAATGCAACTATAGCTACCCCCATGCAATCATGTAACTGCAAAGACATCAATGGAAACTAAGGTGTTGAAATGGAGCACCTTAACATGTTTAATCGAAGAGGAAGCTGAAGAATAAGCTAAGAGAAAGAATCTTCCAGAAACCAAACTTTTACCTGTTTCCTATAGGGAAAATCTTCATCTGGCAACTTTTGTATTTCTTCCAAGCTCTTAAGGGTGCTTTTTAAGAAATAAGAGCTGAACTCACCTGAAAAAGTAGGGTCAAGGCTTAAGGTTTCTCACTCACAGTTTTCTAAGTAATAGTTGCACGGGACTTGAGAAAAGCAACAGGATTACCTAGTTTATCGAACATTGCTGCCACAACTTGAAATGACATGTCCCAGACAGCAGCATATCTATAATCAAGTAAACTTTCTACAGTCGCACACAGTCTCTCAATAATGGTTGGTGCGGATGTTCTGACACTTCCACTTGCCATAATCTGTTCGACGCCCTGTTTGATCATGCTCTCATCAACGCATGTATGTATTAAGCTCTTCAATGCCTCCATAGCAACAGATAAAGGCTCCTCGTGTTCAGAAGCTAAAATTTCTGTCATCCCAAAATTAAAAACACAATTACTCCCCTATGCTTAACCATGATAAAATATTTATCCGCTATGACACAAATTTAGAAAGATTACCAAACAGACAAACCTGTGAAAACACTGAAAATATAAGGAAGCTTGACAACACAAGTTTGCCGCTTAAGACAGAAAACTTTCTTCATCCCGGCATCCAACAGTCGAGCTGTGAACGTCAAGTTGTCACCAGACATCTCACTTGAAGAAACCGAGTCTGCTAACAAGCATAACAAGTCAATCAGTGCTTCAGGAGAAACCTCTACAGCTGGTTGAAGGCAAAGTAAATACAAAGCATCTGTAATCCGCCGGGTAGGTGCAGCTTGGCGCAGTTCCAGAAGAGATTTGAAGTAATTCAGAATCTTTGTTGAGAACTTGAGAGACATAAGTGGGAGACTGTCTTTTAAAGAATCCAGAACATATAGGACCTCCTGAGCTCTAGAACCTTCTTTAGTGTTTGTATTTGACCCTCCAGCAAGCAAAAGAAACCTCTCAAAAGTGCTTGCAATTGCTTCACTAGCAGGCGATAGCACTGATGTTCCCTGGAAGCCTTGCATGACATCACATAGACAAACATGTGCTTGTCTTCTTACCTATGCAATATGCAGCAATTGTTCAGCAGCAAGAAAGAATGTATCTTTGATTGTTTATAAAATTTACTGATTAACAGAAATATCAAACCAGGTATTTGTGCCGCCCACAATGTTTTGACAGCGATTACAGGGATACCCTCTAAAGGCTAAACACAAAAAGTAAGCATCTTTCATAATTTTTTGGTACCCTCTTCCCATTGTATATTCCATTTTACATCACATATCCACAACAAGGTCATACTGTCCTGCCTCGCAAATAATAAATTAATATTATTTTCGAATAGCCAGTTATCAAGGAGGGCTGAATCTCGACGAATTATATCACATGTCCTATGATCCTCCAAACTCCAATATACACACATATATCAAGATGAACTAAGAAAAGGAGCAACCTTGATGGAACATTAGAGCAACTTAGCTTATCTACTGAAAACTCTTTACTGTATATATTCTGCTAACCTAATACTAATTTTGAAAAATCACTCACAAACTTAATAAATCCAAAAGTCGGTCAACCTAAAGCTACAAGAACAGCAAAAAGATAAGCAAACAAAAGTCTAAGTAAGTCTTCATACAATCATATATCTGTAATAAATGTTAACAAATAGCTTTCAACAACCGAAAAAAAGGGTCATTTAAATACAATACCAGCTTAACTTATCTACTTACAAGTTTCTAAAGTAAATATTCAGCTGTGTGCTAAAAACAAGGTTTCATACAATCATCATCTATGTGTAATAAATCTGTAAAGAAAGCTAGCAACAACAAAAGGGGGATTTAATTTATATACCTTGGGCCGAGAATCGGTAATAAATCCCAAAAGAATCCCAAACAAATGAGAAACATCAGAAGACCAATTAGTCCGATGGCCGGCAATCAACAAATGAGAAATACATTTCAATCCAGAAGCAACCACCAACCCGATATTACCGCCACTGCTACTGCTATCAGCAGCAACAGTTTGGGATTGGGATACATGAATAACACGCGTCATCAAATCCGAAACATATTCGGATTCTTTGCGAAGAACAGGGGGTGATATATTGGGCAAAAGCATAGATATAATAGTAATGAGAGCATTAATGTGATGAGAAGGCGGGTGGTTCGATAACAAAAGCTTGTCAAGAGAAGTGCAGGCGGCACCGAAATAAGCGAGTGGGGTGAGCGGGTGGTTAAGGTCTTTAAGACCTTGTGAGATGTCGCCAATCATCGAACATAAGTGATAGTGTTGTGGGTCTGCTGAGTTGCTAAATCTTGACATTATTGACTTGCACAAGTCTTCTCCAATCTCATATTCATCTGATCTATTGTCAAATTGTTGTTGTTCCATGATTGGATGGATGATGAAAGAATTAATCAGGTTGTACCCGGCGGGAGGGAGGGATGGGTGTTTGCTTGCTAGGGTTTTAGCCCAGATAGGAGAGGTTTTGGTACGAACCAAAATGACATTTTTATTTATTGGCTATTTATATGTACATATATAATATTACATTCATAGTCCTTGTGGTATTCACTACTTTAATATTTGGGCAAACTATTTTTAAATTACTCCGACTTATCCAAAATAGTTTTTTGAGGTCTAAGTAAATAATGCGTCAATTTTAACTATTATAGGTCAGGTTATCTTTTAATCCGGTTACATCAATGTCACTTTTTAATTTTTATTTTATTTTTTATTAAATAAAAGAAAATAAATAATGAAGTGTAATGCCATGTTAGATCCTTCATGCCATGTCATCTCATCATCAACATCACCTATATATATACATACTCTCACTTAGACCATTCGTAGCAGTTCACCCTTTTCACCTACACTTTTTCCTGCCACATCAGCGTCACCTTCTTACCTCTTTCACCTTCTCCATTTCCTCTTAACCATTCACCTACCCTTTGGACCCCACAATATATCCAATCAAAATCAAATAAAACATAACAAATAATATAAAAAAAAAATGGACCCACTATCCCTTTTTCACCTAGGTGAACCAATTCACCTATCTCTCTTCACCCACTCCTTTCACTTATATCCCTTAACCATTCACATCCTCATCACCTCTCTTCAACCACCCCTTTCACCTTCCCCTTACAAATGGTCTAAAGACGGATTGTTGCAGCTTTAGTATAGATTTAAATTTAAAAATCCCGCCCTTAAATTCAAACCATCTACCTAATGTATACAAAATACATACTTATATATATATCATACACATACTTATACATACGGTATAAATACGAAAACACACACATGACATCAGCCAATGTGTGTGCTTTATGATGTGGACATGGTTAGAGGTTGCCAAGTAAGCTTTTTTGACATCAGCCTTTATTCCCCTTGACCATTCTTAACCGTTCACCTTCTTCACCTACATTTTTTCATGCCACATCAGCTTCACCATCTCATCACCATCACCTTCTCTTTTTCCCCTTAACCATTCACCTTCAAATTTAATACTCACTCTACCCCACAATACCTCACAATACCCAATCAAAATAAAACAAATAATATAAATAAATTAAAGTGGACCCACATCTCTCCTTTCACTTAGGTGAAACCATTCACCCATGACCCATCCCTTCTTCATCTACCCCTTTCACCTATGAAGCTTAACACTTCACCTATTAATTACTTCTTTTCACCTATGGTCTTCACCTTCCCTTTAAGAATGCTCACCAAATATATTCTTCATTTAAAATTTCAATAAAAAAAATGTTTGAAATGTTATTGCAAAATTCATGAAATAAAATTCTAACATTAACATTGTATAGTATATTAGACGTATTTATTGGTTATTGGTTATGAACCACCCAAAAAAGGTGTATAAATATTATCTTTCTAGCAGATGCATGAGTTGATATGATTAAGGCCTTTCGTAGTAGTGAGGTGTTTTTACCTTTATTTTTCCAGTAACATCAACTTTTCTTTCTCTCATAACACCTCAAGAACACCTCTTCATATTAAGTCTTATTCTTCACCTCATCCTCAAATATTTTATTATTTCCTTTTTTTTACACAAAACTAAATACACTTTTTTATTTCTAATAATAAAAAACATTACATTAATATTACATAAAACATTACAACACTTAAACAGACGGTTAGTTTTTCAAAAACTAAAATTCCATTAAAATTAAAAACATTACATAAAAATTAAAAACTACGAATCCAAAAAATAAAAACCGACGCCAACTCCTGGACGCCTCGCTCGTAGTAGCGTCACATCAAGACGCGCGTCCGACACCATCAAGGTCGTCCTACTACACAAGCCCTAACAAACATAGGTAAAGAAATTACAAGGGGTTTGATCGAGTTGATTCCTACAAACTCCCACAAAAGGATTGACTTCTTTCAAACATACCATTTGAGATGCTCGTATCTAAATAGAATAATAGATATTCAGTAATTAATTACTACACCACCTTGGTAAACTTAAAATAGTCCTACACTCCTACTCAAAACGGATCGAGAAATTAAAATCCAAAAATATCTAAAAGTTCTAACGTAAACAAGTAAATATTTAAAATTGTCATTTTTGGCTCCAAAACGATCCCGAAAGGTTGAAAAACATCAGTCTACTCTTGATCATTGACCCATTTTTAAGTAATCATGCGAAGGCCTAATTCAACACCGAAATTGAATTTAATAAAAGTAAAGAAAAACGAAATATTGATAATGTCATGACTAATAAGATTAAATTTATAATGACATAAGCTTTAGAATGGTTTATCTACATCAATATATTCATGGGGTTAGTTTATCTCCTGATTTTACTATCTCTCATATGCTTTACGCTAACGACTGTATTATCTTGGGGGATTGGAATGCTTCAAACCTTAGGGTCCGTTTGGTTCGCAGAATGTTTTGAAGGAATTGAAATCTGTCAAAGGAATTGGAATTTGAAGGAATTGGAATTGGAAAGTTTTAATACATGTCATGTGTTTGGTTGGCAGA
>JAOEHQ010014578.1:0-26704 GCA_025447715.1 Asclepias incarnata
CATCCCACTTTGTGCATCTTTCTTCATCTCTTATCGGAGGGGACGGTGTAGCATGTGGTACCACGTGGTACCACACCCCATCTTACACCACTCCTTCCTCTCTAATTAAGATTTAAGTGAGTATATGTTTCAAAGAAAAGCAGGGAAACGTATGATTGTTTTGTAAGGTTTGTTTTTCAAATATTTTGGAATATAATTAAAATTATGTATTATTTTAATATAAAGATAAATAGAATGTGAGTAATTAGACCGGTCACATTTGATTTTTTGTAAAAAGTTTTTTTTTTCTTTTTTTAACAGCTTTTGAAAAAGATTTCAATCGCTTTTTATATACTCACATTCTACCAATCTTTATACAAACTCATATAGTCATATCTAATGGGTTTTGTGAAATCCATGCCTGAGAAATGATAAATGATAAATGTGACTAATTTGATAGGTTTAAATACATGCTTAAAAATCTGGTATTGAGTATTGACACATGACATATCAAAAGTTAAGATTAAGAGATAGAATGAGTGAAATCCACGTGTCACTGCGAGTTAGTAGTTAGCATTCGAGACCCCAAAGTGACATCCAATTGGAGAGTATGCGGAGCTCGAACAACGATTCACAATCTTTTGATACCACCTCTAAAGGAAACCCTCAGAGATATTATTATGAGGAGGATGCTCGGGGAGAGACTCGAACCTGAGACCTCTCAAAGGGAAAACCTCCCCCCTATGCATATATTTAGATCTATCAAATTAAGCACATATATCATTACTCTAGCCTATTAAAAATAATTGATCTTTTGGGTAACCGCTTAGTACGGTTCAATTTATGATAATAAAAAAATATAATTAATCAGAAAAATTGAACCACCCTGTTTTCATCCCTAAGTAGCCATGTAGGACACTAGTCTGACACCTATTGATGTTGTAAGATTGATGGAAAAAGAGGTATTATTGCTCGTGCTTCACAATCAAGCCAGACTAACCGGTAAAACAGCAAACAAAATAAAAACGAAGTTATGGTTAAGAAGAAATACTATTAGACAAAAGCTAAATAAAAAAAAAACTTTTTAATGAAATAAATTAATGGATAAAAAAAAGAATAACGAAATTAATAAGGGTCAAATTTAAAAGACAAACAAAATAGGTATCAAAAGTGAAAACTTGACAAAGTTGTGTGTGTAAAATCTAGCATACTACATATGTTAAATTAAAAGGAATTGATATTTGATATCTTTATTTTTGATTAATTTATTACATTGTATAAATGTTACAACAGAGTATACATAAATGTGTTAGTTTTATTAAAATAGATGGTATTAATGTCACCTCCCTAAATTAAATTCCTTCTATTAACTCCCTATTCATTATAAGGACGTTCCATCAATTTGTAATTCATTTGCGGTTTTAGCACATGTATATTTTTCTCTTGCTAAGATGACATTAATTAAATCCGGCGGGACATAATTTGATTATCCATTCGAAGGTCAAAATGTTACCAAACCATAGTTTGTTACTCGTATACAGGGCCCCCATATTTTACATAATGCACTTAATGTTTTGTATATTTGGGTTTAATATTTTGTATATTTTACCAAATAAGAGTTTATATGCTAATAAACTAGACCCTCAAAATTAAATCTTGCTTAGGGCCACCAAAAAGCTTGGGCCGACACTGTTCATATATTATTAAATTCAAATTCAATCATGAAATATTGTTTGTAGGTTATGTTTCATTAATCCATTCAATAATGTCTTGAGTGGCTTATGATCATATGCCTTCTTTTTATAATTTTATTTAGCTATAATGCTATATACAATAATGTCTTGAGTGGCTTATGATCATATGACTTCTTTTTATAATTTTATTTAGCTATAATGCTATATACAGTAGCATGCAACTATCATAACCATCGTAAAAGATGATTAGACCAATCATCAACCACCATAGAAGATAATGAGTATCCATTTTCATCATTTTTTTTCTTTCTTAAATACATCTCTCACTATGCAATAAATAATTATACATTATGCATTATTTATTGTACATTGAGAGGTGTATTTAAGGAAAGGAAAAAAAAATTGAAAATAGGAGGCCCTTTGAAAGTTATGTATACAACTATACATATTAGCCTTAAACTTGTATTAAATATATTCACTATAATACTATATATCATTTCGTGTTTATGTATGTTGCATGTATGGATGGTACACTTTACATTTCTTAAAGATGTCATTGATTGCAACAAATGAGCTTATAATTACTATTGGATTTAAAAAACATCTATATTTTGAAACTCTATCAACTTAAGAAAGAAAAGAAAGGTAAAAGTAATAATATATTTTGACCACTTTGCAAATGTTTTCATGTAAATGGCGTTCTTAGGAATCTTTTGAAAAACAAACGTCTTTGATTGCGTGATTAATGGGTTTAAAGTGGACAAAGTAAAATCGCTTAAAATCTTGTGGAGGAGGAGTGAGCTTGTGCTTAATCATTGCTTAGGTACCCACTTACTTTACGTGGAAATAGATATCCACCTTTCAAAACACAAAAATATTATGGCTATGGTAAGAATCGTTAGTGAGGTTCTAGAATCGAATTTTAACCCAATTATGGCAAATATCCAATGATCGTCAAGACAATATACCTTCTTCTTGACAAGATTAAATATCATTGTTGTTGGTATATTTATACATTATGCTTATAATTAAGTATGTCTATATAAGTCGGTTTACAACGACCACTATACTAATTTAATTTGCTAAAATATATTAGTATCGCTATAATTAAAGCATAGATAAGTAATTATATATCTATAATTCACATCATGGCCGGCTTTGGCTTAGGGCAAAGGCGAGTTCCGATTTTTTGAGAGGCCCAAATTTTTAATATACCTTAGCCCATAAAAAAAAACCACATACATATTTTCTGTCAATAAAAAAAGAATATATTAGCGTTGTTTTTTGACACATGAAAAATAATACTTCCCCATTGTTTATTTATTGAGAGCAAACAACAATATAAAAAAAGTCGAATCAGTGATGGAGCCAATTAATTAATAGTTACTTAGGATTGAAAATTTATTATTAATATTGTATTTTAATTATTAATTACGGTTATATCGAAAAAGCTTCTGTTTTTGTTAAACTTTATATCTTTGAATAACTTTTACTATATCTATTGATATAATATTTATCGTCGTTTTTTAAATTTGGTTTACATAATCTAATTCGTTGTGTCTATTCTAGGAGCCTTTTTTTCCCGGCTCGTCCTAGTCCCATAAATCCTCAGAGGTGGCCCTAATTCACATGTTTTTATGCTTATATGATTTTTGATTTTTCATGTATATTATGCATCTACATATTCTATCATACTATGTCCATTAGCATGTTAGACCATCTCCATTGTTACACATTGAAAATTAAGTTTGTTAGCACCACTTCGGCAGCACACTGATCCAACATACTAAACCATTTTTATCTCGAGTGGTAGACAGTGAAAACCTAGTGCACACTGATTGTGCGAGTATTTGGTATCGTTGACCCGAAACGCACTCGGTGCTGCGACCCCCATCAATAGGTCATTCAACAACGGAGATTTTTGAAAGCCATTGACATCGTTGTTTACCGTTACTACACCAACGAAAAACATGTCAAATCTAAAGATCATACGACGCAACAACTTCTAGCATAATTGTTGGATGCCCATGATCACCTTTTTTGAATTGACCTCTCCAAGCCACTGGACAATTCCTCCATGCCTAATGCATACAATCAATGTTTACAAGCGTAACGTAACATGCAACCGCCATTGGTTCCTATCATTGATTCCTATCACGAGGGAAATGTCAGAGCGACATTATAACCGGACATGAAAGAAATGACGATGCAAATAAAACTTGACATCGACACATAAACACTTAATACTTTTGTTCGATCCTTTTCAATATTTGGGTGTTAAGTTTGATGGGGAATATATGTAAATACCCTTTATTATCATAAATGTTGATTAATTATAGAATATGTTGTGTAGGTTATAAAAATACTAACCCGAGGTCTAGCATACGTTGTCTTAACTGGGTCCGCGCTAAAAAGCCTTCTCACCCCCAATTTAAACCTCAGTCACCCAGAGATCTGGAGAGAAAAACTCATCCAGACCACCATAAGTGGAAATGATAATGTATTTACAGGGGCTGATGAAAAAATATTGGATGCTCTAATTTCGTCATTGTTTTTGTTTTTGTCTTTCTTTGTCTTCCTTTTATCTTCAAGTCCCCCACTTCACTTCATTTCACTTCACTGTCACTCTCAGCAAGATTTCAGGTCAGTCTATGTTCTTCACACTTCAAGCATTCACATTGACACACACACACACACACACACACACACACATATATATATATATAATCAAAAAATGGCCATTTGTAATATACTTTTAGTAATTGGTTTTGCTGATAAGCATCTTAGTTAGGTTCTGGGTCATTGTTTAAAAATTAATTTTAATGTTTTTTTTGATATTATTCAGTCATATTTTCTCATTATAATTCAAACTTTGTATGTGTTATTTTCTTGGCTGATGGTTGGACTTCTGAACATTGTATATTGATTTTTTTTTTTCTTATATGTGTTAATATTTCTTTTTAATCCTCACAAATTTATTTTGGATTTTAAGGTTTAAAGTTGAAAGATTTTTTATGCTAATTTTATTATATTTTTTAGAAAGATATTTTGATGCTAATTTTATTTTATTTCTTTTTAATCCCCGCCATGGGACTGACCCGTAACCTTTACTCACTTTGGTTTTTGATGCTAATTGATATAATGTTAGAATATGGAGTATGCGGGTGTTTAGGATTGCTTACTTTTCTACTTATTTGCTTATTGCTTAATTTTTAAGCAGCTAAGCAATAACAAACACTCTATCAGAAACTGCTTATCTGCTTATTTTATGGAATAAATACTTTTAAATAAGCAGGTAGATAGTGCTTGTTTTTTCTAGCAAAAAAGCATTTATAACGAAGGATTGTCGGTTTAAATAAGCAATCCCAAACACCCGCTATATTTTTTGATAAAATAACTAGAAACAAACAGGGGTTTATTGATTTTTTGTAGGGAGATTGCACCACTTTATCTTATGTAATATATATGAAGGATTGTCGGTTTTAGACTTTCGCGACTTAGAGGGGTGTTTGGGAGTGCATTTAATGTTTAAACTTAATATTCAGTTTGAGTCTTTGGGTAAAAGTGATTATGGTTTATTAGACCACTGTATAAAAATCAGATTAGGAAATTATGGTGAGAAATGACTATAAGAAAAGGGCTAGTTGCACGAATATGTAACAGCAACTTTTTTATGTGTATAAAAGCCATCAAAATTTGAAAACCTTGATTTAAGGTAACTAAATTTCAAAAAAGTTGATGCCAGGTAAAATGACGTGAGCCGCAAAGCAGTCAAAATTATCCCATGTCCGTGACTTTTGACTAGGGTAGGTGGTTGGATAAAAGAAGTTATACTTGTAAAGTCGTCAAGTTAACTAACAATGTTATCAATCTTCGATTTCTTTCATTAGTGATTTGATGCATAAAAGAAGTTATATTTGTGTAGGTGGTTGGATATTGTGTAATGAAAGATCAATAGAAATGGAAGAAATACAGTCTCAATCTGATAATTACAGATCTTCATCATCTGCAGCTAGCAGCCCCGTTAGTAGATTGCCCTCAAGTAACTATTACTACTTAAGAAAACCAGGTTCTTTAAGAAAACCAATTTCATTTGAGGATTCGCCTGATTGGGACGACACAGATGTTGAGGTTAAAGTGGAGGACAGCAAGGACAACAATATTGCTGCCACTACGACCGCCTCTCATAGCGGTTCCCTGTCATCCCCGGCAACACCAAAGGTGGCATTGGCAGCAAGAAACATCTCGGGGGCTTCAATTGCATGGAAGGACTTGACGGTTACTATAAAGGGTAAACGGAAGTATTCTGATAGGGTCATAAAAAGCTCAAATGGTTATGCTTTACCTGGAACAATAACAGTGATCATGGGCCCCGGAAAGTCAGGAAAATCTACCCTTTTAAGGGCCCTAGCAGGTATGTAGCAATTTTTTTCTTCTAGTCTAATTTTAATCTGACTTTAATATATTGTTCCTGTATTTTTTAGGAAGATTGGATGATTCTGGGAAAATGCATGGTGAGGTGTTTGTGAATGGTACAAAGTCATCCTTGCATTATGGATCCTATGTAAGTTACAAGGATTTGTTCATAATAGTGAACTGTGATGTGGCTTGTTAAATGGTGATTTAATTTTGGATGGCCATTTTTATTGTCACCAATAAAGAGATAACCAACTTTCAGTAACAAAAGTTCGATTTAAGGTAACCCGCACATATTGCTAGGTCAAATTGACGACATGATTGGTGATGTGTCTGTAAATTTGACCATGTTTACTTTTCGTATGACATGGAGCTTATGTGGTGGCCAGAAGCCGGTTACTGCTTGAAAAAGTTGCAGATTACCTTTGAATTGGAATTTTTGAAAGTTGTTACCTTTTTCAGGTGAAAACAAAGATGGGTTACCCAAAACAGAAGTCAAACCAAAGTTGGTTACCTTTAAATGCAATAATCCCTTAAATGAAAGCTCTCAAGTTTATCACACAAAATGAGGTGTGAAGCAAGCCCCATTTCTTTTTGACTATATGTAGTCCACACTTTGACACCTGAGATTCCGTTACAAGTGAATACATCCACAAGAGCGTAATCTGTTTTCTGGTTAAATACATTACTGGATGTTTTTCCATACTTTCCGCATTCATTTGTAGCTATTTCTATGATTGTGCGCCTGTTTACCTGATTATGAGAAGTCAATTGGGGCCTACATGATGAATGACATAGAATGGAGGTGAATGGTGTGAACATATAGCATCAAAGTTTTACCTTCTTTCTGAAACCATATTCCTTTTTGCCATTGATAGGGATTTATTGGGAGGAAAAGCACACTTATAGGCTCTCTGACTGTGCGAGAATATCTCTACTACTCGGCACTACTTCAACTTCCTGGCTTCCTGTGTGATAAAAAGAGTGTTGTTGAGGATGTCATAAGTGCAATGTCCTTGGATGATTGTGCAAACAAGCTCATAGGCGGCCATTGTTGTAAAAACGGTTGTTCTAGTGGTGAAAAAAAACATGTCAGCATTGCCAGGGAGCTTGTGATGAGGCCGCATCTCTTGTTTATAGATGAGCCTCTTTATCACCTAGACAGGTCACTTTCCCTAACAACAATGAGACCTTTTTCTTTTTGTATATAAGTTGCAATCTTCAAGGGGTGTTTAGATGTGTTTTTAAAATGAGTTGCAAAATAATCATAGTTTTTTGTGTTTGGTAAAAGTAATTACCAAAACACGAATTCAAACAACCCTTGAGGTCAAAAAATTTAGATTTAGGAAAGCAAACCAGAAGTAGTTATGAGAAAACTGAATATTGAGATAATGTAAAAGTACCAATTTATGCTATAAGTTACCTGAAAAACTTCTTATCCATCAGTGTTTCTGCATTACTGATGATGGTAACCCTGAAGAAGCTAGCGAACACAGGCTGCACCATTATTTTCACCATTTACCAAAGTAGCACAGAAGTCTTTGGCCTCTTTGACCATATATGTCTTCTTTCAAATGGGAAAACACTGTTTTTTGGAGAAACATTGGCTTGCTTGCAGGTAAAATTCCTTTAAGATTTAGAAATGCACATAATATTTCCCCTAAAACTCTATTTGTTGTAAATGCTCTATGCTGTATGCAGCACTTCTCAAATGCCGGATTTCCTTGTCCGATCATGCAAAGTCCTTCTGATCACTTTCTTCGTGCCATAAACACAGACTTTGACCGTATTATTTCAGTATGCAAAAATTGGCAGGTACTTGCTTATATATATTTTACGTTGTTCTCATTGGTACCATATATTTTAGTTTTGTTATTATGTTTCTTTCTTCTTATAATGTATGGTTGCTTGCATAAACTTTGGCAGGATGATCATGGTGATCTTTCATCGGTTAATATGGACACTGGTGCTGCAATCCGTACTCTTGAAGAAACATATAGACTGTCTGCTGATGCTGCAGCAGTTGAGACGATGATACTAAGGCTAACTGAACGGGTACCATAGTTATACTTACCTTTTTAAGTCACAATTAGGAAGCAACTTTTTGCTAAAATTGTGTTTGAAAGTTTTGAATTAAGATTTAGATAGTCATATGTAACAAAAGGGGTTGTGGAAGATAACGTCTGGATGTGTATTGTATAGTCACGTAAGTTATTAATCAGACAGTATTATTCTATCAACACCCACAAATGCAGGCAGATTGATGAACCATTAAAAATCGGATTCTGTTTTTCATTTTCTGTGATTCTCATTTTGGGTGTGTATAATTATTGATCCTAACAAAATTATGGCTACAGGAAGGCCCATCTCTCAAGAGCAAAGGAAAAGCAAGTAGTGCAACAAGAATTGTAGTCTTGACTTGGAGATCAATATTGATTATGTCTAGGGAGTGGAAATATTATTGGCTTCGGTTGGTTCTTTATATGCTGCTTACGCTGTGTATTGGCACTCTATTTTCTGGGTTAAGCCATTCACTAACGTCTGTCGGGGTGAGTTGCATAATTTTTTCTGTGTTGTAGTCTCTTTTCTAAATATATATGATGTTTGAAAGTTATGGGGTGTTTATGCCTTTCGAAACTCATTGCCTGATTATCGTGACTTGTAGTTTCAACTAGTTAACTTGTTTGCATAAATTAATTCTGCATTTAATGATCTAATAATTTGAAGGGCCTAATTATCAGTTTTGGAATTAATTCATACTGGCTACAATAAAACTGATTATCAGGGTAAAATAAATTTACCTAACTACCTCTTCATTTAACTCAATTAGAGACTTTTTCTCTCATGTTACAGCATATGTTCTTTTCATCTCAACAATGTCTTTGGTCATTTTATGTATTAATTTCTTTAACAAGAATTTCGCAAACACAATTTTCTGACACCCATTTCTTCAAACAGATTCTGGTTTATTCACTTTCAAAACACACTTCCAAACACCCCATTAATCATATCATGCCACAAGTGAAAAAAGTATGTTCCTAATTGATTTTGATGCAATTTTGCAGGAAAGAGTTGCTGCAATCTTTATGTTCATATCTTTCACTTCACTCTTAAGCATCATAGCGGTACCTGAACAGTTAAACGAGGTCAAGGTAATTTTGATCCTTTTATTGCTATTCATTTACACGATTTGCCTCCTTTTGTGGGTTGTATCGCTTTTACTTATATCTCATTGAATTTTTGTGTATGTAATGTAGGTTTATGCTTGTGAAGATTCAAATAGTCATTCAGGAGGACTTGTTTTCTTAGCAGGGCAGTTCTTTGCGAGCATTCCGTTTTTGTTTCTCATCTCCGTTTCATCAAGTCTACTATTCTGCTTCCTTGTTGGGCTTCGAAACGAGTTTACTTTTTTGATATACTTTGTTCTCAACTTTTTCATGTGCCATTTGATTAATGAAGGGCTAGTGTTGGTTGTTGCCAGCATTTTTCAAGATATGTATTGGAGCATTTCAATGTTGGTGTTTATGCATGTAAGTTCTCCTTCTGTCGATTGTATGGAAAAGGATAAAAGTGGATAAATAAAAGGGCCAAAAAAGGCTCGGTCACTACGTATAATTTTGTGTGGTTCTAGAAGTAAAACATAATTAGAATCAACCCATTTATAATCAAATGGATCGGATTTGCCACATCTTGAAAAAGATTACAACGTTCCCCTGTCTTGTTGAATTGTTGAACTTTGTTCCGTTCCAAGTGCATATACCTTATGGAGTTATGGGGTTGTTAGCTGATGTCAGATGCCCAGAAATGTCAAAGTGAAGTTTTGGATTAACGTTTAATCAGTTTGGTGGATTCGACATTTATATGCTCTGTTTTTCTTTAATTTGCAGGTGATGATGATGCTTTCAGCTGGCTATTTTCGAATCCGGAGTGCTTTGCCTGGACCAGTATGGATGTATCCTTTATCCTACATTGCTTTCCATACGTTCTCAATTCAGGTAGATTCATAATTCCCAGTTTTGTTACATAAAAAGTAAGTGTCAAGATTTGAACTTCAAAGTTGATACAAAAACATTTAGAACTTTAAGAAACATTCAACAAGAATCTTGAACTGGCTGAGCTATTTAAAGATGAAAAATCCCGTTTTAAGTTCTTATCAGAAAACCCGTATAAATTTTGAATAGAGGATGTCTTGGACATGAATTCAAAAGGTATCACCATTCCGCAAAAGAAAAAAAAAAGAAAAAAGAAGCAGCAGCAAAACGGATTTTGTGGTTATCCAAGATTTTGGAAATTCAAGAGACACTTGACAAAACTTTTAGGTTCTTAATTGAACCTACAAAGTCATTGGCGTTAATTTTAAATTTAAATATGTTACCCTCTATTAAAGAACATATCAGTTATTTGAAATCGCTATATCGTTGGGGTTCTGAAGAATCCGTCACCATGTTTTTTTCGTTTAGGGGATCTTGGAGAACGAATACAATGAAGTGTCATTTGAAGTGGGGCAGCTCAGGACCATATCAGGTTATGAAGCTCTTCAAAATGTATACAATGTTTCTCCAGACAAACACTCAAAGTGGAAAAACCTACTAATACTCGCACTTATGGCTCTTGGGTATCGAGTTCTTGTGTTCCTGTTGCTACAAATTCGTGTCAAGAAGAATCGTTCTTTAGTTAGACTACTTATGTGTTGTTGTATACCCTAGTACGTGATAGAAGATGACCGAAAATATGTTAATTTCTTGCCGGTTTTGAGCTTTTCTTAAAATAGGGCATTATTTCACGTGGCATGTATACATTTGCATAGTTTAAGTCCATATGTGCATCATCCAAGATCCCACAATATTCAAATTAAACTTAAAAAGTTCTGAATTATTGTGAAGATATTTAACTAAAATTTATGACAACAAATATACAAAATGGTTGACCATATAAAGTCATGTCCATTTCTTCATGTTTGTATGTTCCCCGAGGAGTAAAAGTAGAGAATAGGACTTGACCTTAAAAAAAGACGCCTCTCCACTTGGTCCCGATAATTGCTTAGATATTTTGAAACGCATATATTATCTATTTATTTATTACTTTGGTCTTGTATTCAAAAGAGACGACTTCTCAAAGATGTTTTACTTTCAACGTTCGAAACACGGCAACTAAAACATGGTTAGTCTATTTATGCACTTTTTCTTCTACTTGTCACTTTCCATATGACCATATATATTTGAAGGTACCAATGGTAAAGTGTCGGTTTCTCGAAAACTGGAACTCGGAGTGGGAGTTTGAATTTTTTTTTTTACAAACCTTCATCAAGTAACTTTTATTTTAAAGACTTGTAGGCTTTATCCATACAATGATAACCATTTTTTTGGCCCAAAAGTCAAAATCGCAAGCCATGCCTTGTGATTTTGATGGGGTATATTATGCAAACTCGAAATTTTTTGATTAAGATGGTACTTTTTACATTTTGGATATTCAAAGTTATTTTCTCTTACAGATATATGCTATATAGATATATGATATATGGTTAGACCATGTAAGAAAAATCAATGTAAAAATCATAAATTATTGTTGGTGGTATGATTTATGTTAAAACTATGGTTTTAAAAATCAATAGTATTAACATATTTTATTTCACACCGCAAGAATTTCCTTGTTTATGGTAGAACCGCCCATATGGGTGGAGGTTCTTTGTACTAACAGTACAATTGTACTCTCTTGATTAGTTGATTATAACGTGTAAAAGTGTAGCACAACACAACAATTATTGTGTTTGGAAATTTGAACGTATCTGTTGGGCTGAACTTATTACATGGGGCCCAATTTATCTAACAAGATTGATCGAGTTTTCAGGCCTTTCATATATTTGTCATGATTCATGACTAATTGACTAGAGCCTGGAGGCGGTTCTTATGGACCTATACAATTAAAAAGTTTTCTTCACAAGCATATGGAAAATTATTTTTGAACATGTGTTATTTGAAAATTTTAACTTAAATAATTATAGAGTAAATATTTATGAATTATAATTAGACACGTATGATTTTTATTTCAAGATCCGTCACTATCGATAACACAAAATACTGCACCCAATTTGTTTCCTCAAAACAAGAATTAAACAAACTTATACATATAGTTCGATTATTCGATCAAACAAGCATATGTGAAATAAATTTGGTATTCATTGAGAAGACTTTACATTCTATTTACCATGACTCCATCCAGCTATTTTTGTCAAATATATCTTTAACATACAAAGTCTCTTCCCCACGCCAAAACAAGAAAACCCGTCCACTTGCCTTATCTACCCGTCATCAGCCCCCAACTTTCATGCCAACCCAACGCTATTTGCTATCAAGTCATCGACCCCATTCTTGTCCCCATTCTATGTACATTCTTTTCCAACTTAGCTCTCTTGATCACTTAATTCGTATATTTATGTATTATTTAATAAAATAAAATAAAAACATATTCTCTGTATTAACTATTAAATAAAGCTATATATACCCACTTCCCAATCACATATTAAGATTTTAAGTGTTTGGAATGGTAACAAGCTTCGAAGGAGTTGAAGGCCACGACGCCGGAGTTGTGGGGTCATCCATTACGGAGCCGGTGTCGAGGCTGGGCCGTTGTGGGTGGAAGGGCCGAGATGACATGGTCGAGAAATTTTGGGGATTTGATTTTTTATTTATTTGTTTTCTTTTATTTGATTGGGTATTGGGGTATTATTGCGTCCAATTTTTAGAGTTTGTGAGGTCTAGTTTGAGGGTTATTGTTATGGACGTGATGTGCTTACCAGATGGTTATTGGATGATGCTGATATAATAATGACGTGACACACCACCTTTATATGATATCGTGGTGTTACCACTACACATTCTATAAGATTCCCAACAATACTGTGTTGGATTTTTGCTCTTTAATATGTTCAAATAAGTTGTTATCTGTTATGTTTTGTTGGATATGTTTTTTATGCCCTATGTTTCTGTTTCCATAATCTATCTTAATTGTAACCAATCGATACTCGGCCGTCAGGTATGATTCCTTACCTCTTATACTTTTTCTATTCTTCTCCCCTTTGACCGGAGGTCCTTATGAAAGCAGTCTCTTTACCTTTGGGTAGAGACAAGACTGTCTACATCTTACCTCCCCATACCCCGTTTCGGCAAGGATTGAGTACTGTTTTTGTTGTTGTTGTATTGTGTCATTCATCTATGTATATTCTTTATTCAATTTCCAAACACGGAAACATATATTGGTGTTTGCATTATGTTTTGCTCAGTTACCTGGAGCTGTTTTTATACTGTTGGTCCCACTTGACTCACTCAAAACTAAATGCTTTTTTGGACTTCTATGAATAAAAGACTCGATGTTTTAACTTCCACTTATTTATTGAGTTGATTAAGTTATTGTTTTATTAACAATTGTTCAAAACTTGAAATAGATAATATTCGGTGAAAAACGGGCTCGGACATTTGGACGATGGTAAGAAATGTATTTGTGTATACAGCCTCTTATATCGAAATAAATTAAGATAAGCATCTCAAATAATTGTCTAATTTACAAATTAACTCGATCAAATGGTCTAAAAAATATATATAATTATTACGTGTTAATTTTTACTCGAATGATAATTTTGTTGTTGACCTTTGTAACTTTTCTTTTCAAACAAAGGGGTAATACGATAAATTTAATCAATCAAATATAGTCAAATGTAAAATTATTATGAGTCAGAAGAAAAAAAAATGGAATTGTAATCATTTTCAATCAATTAGTTTTCTAGTGATGACAAATATAAAAATAGCGTTTAAGCTATAGATTGCATACATACTTTCTGCTTTAATAAACTTCAGAATATACCAATGTAGTTATTATATATTCAAATTTTATTTCAATACCAACATGCAATACGACAAAAAGATTTAATGATATGATTAGTCCACGTTATATTAGAACAAAATTTAAAAGTATGTTACCTACATTGGTATTTTTTGGAGTTCGTTACTCACATTGTAACAATATATTTGAAAGTATGTTATATTTTTTAGAGTAAATTAACTATATTGAGACTAAAACAAAAAGTATATAACTATATAGAATATGCTAAATACAGCCCTAAGGGTTGTAATTAACATGCATAAAAAAATTATACCTTTTATATCAAAAGTCCACCCCCTGAATTTTATGGTAAATGTACAACTATTTTATGCACCTTAACTACAGCCCCAGGGTTGTATTTAGCAAGACCCTAATTATATATAACTTACACCCAAAAACATATATATTATGAGTACATTTGTCACCAGTATTTTCCATTAAAAGGAAAATAGAGGTGAAAAAATGTGGCACGGCTTGTATAACTGATCATGATTATTCAATCTGGATTACCTAATTAACCCGCCCCGTTGCCGGCTCTAAATTTTGGGTTAAGCTGGAAGGGATATATACTTTCATTTTGGATATATATACGTAAGAAATCATTGTAAATTTGTTGAAATTTTAATTAATTGGCAGATGTGACTACACATAAACATGACCCGCCCTTCATGGCTTATTTGAGTCTTTATTTGCATGCACATGCAATTGTTATTTTAGTAACACGCACACATGATAAGATCGATGTATAATTTAATTCAGCTTCTATAAAAAGATGTAAACATGGTGAACAAGTATATCGCACCAAAAAAGAGCAAACTGTTTGATCAAAAAGAGAGAATACTATACCTAATTAAAATGGGAAAGCTAAAAAGAGAAAGCCTTGCCAAGAAAAGCAATGGAGTTTTGAAGCTTAAAGTGGTGGTGGAGAAGCTGCAAAAGAGCCTTTTGCAAGCCAAGAAATGGGGACCAAGGAACAATATTGGGACGGGCGGCCAAGAAACAGTCCCAGAAGATATGAAAGAAGGGCATTTTGCTGTGATTGCAGCCGATGATGAAGAATTAAGGAGATTTGTGGTTCCTTTAAAATGTCTTGGTCAACCATCGTTTCAAAGATTGTTGGAGAGAGCAGCCGAGGAGTATGGGTTCAACCACGAGGGTGCACTTATGGTTCCATGTAGGCCAAGTGAGCTCGAGTGGGTGTTAACCGAGAGAAGGGCGGATTCAGGAGATGATGTCGGTTGGAGTTCTTACAAAAACATGGTCGAAAGTTATCGAGTCTTCGTTCTTTCTTAGATTGATTTACACAGATCGATGTTAAGTTGAAATGCCCAATTTTCTTTTTGTTTTTTCCATATCTTCCTAAACAAATTAAGCAATGCTTAAGGATAATATGTTGGTCTAATTGATTTGTTTTCTATCATCAAATAAAAGGGAATTGTTGTACTTGATTAGATATTTTTATATCATCAAATAAGGATACCAATATTGGATCGATCAGGTTCTAGACTAGCCATGATTATTAGCTATGCCCGTCTAGGCCATGGCTCAATCATTTATCCAAATGAATATCGCTTTTAATCATTAAAGCGTGATTAATTAAGAACAATGGCGGAAGATAGTAGGGGAATGATAAGTTAATTTTTACATGTTTAGGTTAATCTAATCATCATAGAAATATACAAGTAATCTACTAATAATTTGGTGTTGTAAAATTGTTACAAATATGTTAAACATGTTTAAGGAAATCAGATCATCATTTTTTTTCTTGTCGCAATAATTTGAAAATTTTCCACCACTACCATGTAGTCTATTGGTTAGGCGTTCTAATGTCCCACAAAAGGTCTTAAAGTTAATATTTTGAGGTGGCTAAAATAAGGGTTTGAAAATGGTCAAAAGATACTCAATTAGGGATTGGTAATGGGTGCGGTATGAGGCGTGGTATCATCCCATACCACACTTGAACACCACCGCTAAGTTAGTGGTATGGGCAAGGTGTGATATTGCACGGTATCAAATGTGTCACTAGATGGAAAGAATAAATAGCCGTTGAGTGGGCCAAAGTGGTATTATTTTGTTTGTTAGTTAGTTTATTTATTTATTTAATTGTAGTGTGGTATGGATTGCAGTGTGGTATGGTATTGCCAATGAAATAAGGGAGTGTGGTATGAAAAAGTATGAGAATGAGGTGGCATAAGAAAATTAGTTGAAAGTGTGGTATGGAATGCAGTGTGGTAATGTGTTGCCAACCCCCTGTATCCTAGTACTTTCCAGTTTCCACCACCTCAATAGTAGTAAAAGTGGTTAGGTTTCACTACGGGTTAATTCGAACGCAAGATTAGTCTAGTCAAGAAGACTGAAGTCCACAACAACGCGGGGATCTAGTAACTTGTTGGAAAGTCTGGGCCCACTGACATTTGAAAATGTTAGAATCGTTTTTGGGCCCATTGATACGGCCCACTTGTGTTCTTTCAAATCTAGCCTTCCTTCCGGTCCTTGAGTTCTTTCTAATTTGCATTAGTTAATTAAAGTTAAGATTGTCATATACAGTTAACAAATTATAATACTCCAAACATGAACCAAACATTAAGATTGTCATGACGGGTTTTTCGATCAGGGAAGAGAAATGCTTTTCAAACTCATACCGTCATGGGAGGAAGTTTTATTTAAAAAGAGTTGTAAAGAAAAAATAAAATAAAAAAAGGCTTACTTAGACCATCTACGACCATGACTCTATCTTTACCTCTAAATATATTAAAAATAGAACATCGTTTGAACATATTCTTCCTCTAAAAAATTAGAATCTCCAACCATACGCTCTAAAAATACTACTCTATAAATTTGTATTCACTTAACTTATGTTTAGTTAATATTCTTTTAATACAATTGTGCATTATTTATTGTTAATAACTTTATCTATAATTATTACTTTAACTAATGTTTGTATTATTATTGTTATATAATATATTACTTATTAGTCATTATTACTAATAATATTAGACATAAGACAATATAAAGTTACACTAAAACAATAATAATAACATATCCATTAGAGATGGCCTTAATTGGTGGGGTGTGCTTGTAAATAGTTTTTGAAGTATACCATTTATAATTTGCATATATGTTATGGAAATAAAGTGTTTATAAGTCAAATATAGAGTTCATTTCTAATTCGTGTGATATTTCCTCATAGAGTATACCTTAATAATAATAATAATTCTTCTAAACTCATAATAATATGACATGTGCAATTCATGAATTATTTCTCTTTATGACATCTCTTATATTATTTTCATTCATGTAAATAAGAAGATATTTAAGTATGTCACATCATTATTTGTCCATGTTTCTTATAGGTGGTTATTCTGAACTCGGTATATAATTTTCAAATCACCGAATAAACTGACCTCGATGAGTAGTCTAAATAGAAAATCTAACCTCGACCAGTATTTGAGTGAGATTTATTAATTGGTCTAAAAAGAAAGAAAGAAAGAAACGCACATTTTGAGATAAAGATGAGCGTTAGAAATAGAGTTTTGCTACCAATCACTCACTGTCTATATACATGGACAAAGAAAGAACTTTTTCTTACCAAATTGGTTTCCCCCCTTAAAAACTTTCCTATTTTGGATGGAACATAGATAGATTTTTTTTAAAAATCAAATTTAGCCGTTACAAACCTCAACATAAGAACCAAATCTTCCATTAGATTTTAGACTAGATTTTCATTCGTTCATTTTGAACATCATCATCATCTTCATATATATTTTCACAACTTTGATCAAATGACCACTACTCGATGTGCGGCTTGCAAGTATTTTAGAAGAAGATGCTCTTCAAATTGCATTTTTGCGTCTTATTTTCCTGCTGATAACCCTCAACGATTCGCTTGTGTTCATAGAATATACGGCGCAGGCAACATTGGGAAAATGCTCGAGGTAAATCGTTAATTTATTTTTTTGTTTCCATTCTTAAAGTTGATGGATGGATGGTCTTTAGATATGAAAAGAAAAGCATATTTTCTGCTTTTTATTAATTGGCATCATTGTGTAGGGATTGCCGGAGCAACTACGAGTGAATGCAATAGAATCCTTGTATTATGAGGCCAAATGCAGAATACAAGATCCTGTATACGGGTGTGTTAGCATAATATCACTGTTGCATCGGGAAATTCATATAGCTCAAACCCAACTAGCAAAAGCTCAAGCGGAAATTGCTTTACTTGATGCTAGTGTTGAGGTAGCAATGACAACACCAAGATCGGGTGAGTCATTGGTTCAGCGAAATGGCATTGATCATGGCCTAGATGACCCTTTGTAATTCTTGGTTCTACTAGAAATCGTTGTTAGTATTGAGAATTACATATAGTTTAATAATTCTTTGGTTCTACTATAAATCATTGTTAGTACTTAGTATCAAGAAATTCAAATAGCACAAAACCACCCAACAAAAGCTCAAGCAGAAATAGCTTTTCTTGATGCTAGTTTAGTAGCAACAGACCCACTCCAAACTTGAGTTAATTAGTCGTTGGTTCAACAAAATGGCATAGATCACGGTCCAGACAAGCCTTATAATTCTTGGTTCTACTAGCAATTGTTCAGTTTTGAGATTTATAACAAATATATTTTTTTGTGTTCGTTATCACATTAGTTCGTCAAGCCGGCCCTCCTTATGGGTTTTTTTTCTTTGTAAACTGAAACCTACACCCGCGACTTTGGAGAGTTTTGCCTAAGAGCAAGAAAGTAAAAAACAATCCAAATTTTTAAACAAACTTAGCGTTCAATGTAAACAGCTTAAACCAAAAAACCATTTCGTAATTCATTAAGTAGATGACGGAACACTACATCATCAAAGTGTTTATGCTTTCCCAACTTGTCTTATAACAAAACATCATCGGAAACCAGCAAATATTAAGGGCGTGAGGAGTGTCTTGGTGAGCAACCCGGTACCACACACAGTACCGCACAATACCTAATCAAAACACCGCCCCTTGTAAGAGAAAGGGATGGGAAGAAAGAGGAGTGAAAAGTAGGCGAGGGGAGGGGATACACTCCCCAATCCCCACACCCTAATATGCAAAGATCAGTCGGAAACCAAACAAGTGAAAAATCCATAGATTATTTTGATTATCATAAGCAAAATTAGTTACCAATGCAACAAATCCAAAAGTAAAACACAACCGATTTATGGAGCAGAACAGGACCAACCTTGCTCGCAACAACATGAAGCTTGCAAAAAACAAATCCACTTTTAGGCCTTATAACCCGGTCCTCTTATGCATCTAATAGATATGGGTAAAAAAAGCGCAAAGCTACCATACCCTTAATGACGATCTTAAGGATAGTCCAATTCAAACAAGGAAATCAATACAAAAATCCAAATATAGCTTAAAAGTAAGTCATTACACTCTTGAATAAAAATTGTAGCAATCATAAGTAGGGGAGCCGAAGGCATATATGTTTGTTGTTGGTAAACTAAATTCAAAATATAGTGCAAAAAAAAAACCCTAAATTTAGAAGAAAAAAGAAAGAAGTCCACAAAGAGGATGAAAAAGGTCAAAAGCACCTAAAATTTACCAAAGGTAATAGTGCCCATCATTCTCTTGTAACTCCTTTTTGGCTTATAATCATGGTCCCACCTCAGCATGTAACCATGTATGACAGACCATCCACTTGACTCGATCCCCATCCCAAGTTACCATAAGGATACGGCTCTTGAGCTTGGTGTAATATGGAGCCTATGATAGTGAAGCCACCCTGACAGACATACTAACCAGACAGACCAGACTTGGTCCTCAAGTGCTCCTTGAAACCCATAATATCACCATTCCACCGCGTTATCGCTTGATTTTCACACACCCAAATTTCACGGGCCACCTGGTTTATGAGCCGAAAGTCGTGGCTAACAAGTACCATTCCACCATCCCATTCATTCAGAGCCTCAGCTAACGAATCAATTGTCTCAATATCCAAATGATTAGTTGGCTCGTCCAAAAGCAGCATCTGAGGTTGTCTATAAGCTAACCAAGCAAATATCACACGGCTCTTTTGACCATCTGACAAGTTCTTCATAGGCATCGTTTGGGCTTTTCCGGTAAGTCCAAATCTACCAATAGCAGCCCGCATCTTCTCCTCTTCGTTACCAGGATACTCTCTCATCATATACAACAACGCTGACATTTCCAAATCAAGCTTCTCAGCCAAATGTTGGTGGTATTGAGCGATTTTCAAGTGGTTATGACGCTTCACCATGCCATCAAGGGGTGTCAGTTCCCCCGTCATTAGCTTCAGAAGTGTACTCTTACCAGCTCCATTGGGTCCCACCAGAGCAACACGAGAATCCAAGTCGACTCCAAAGTCAAGACACTTGTAGATGAGGTTATCGGGTGTGTAACCAAAAGAAACCTCCACAAACTGAAGAACAGGTGGTGGAAGCTTACCCACATCAGTAAACCGGAACACCAAAACGCTGTCACGAGACACCTTCTCGGTCAGACCACCACGTTCCATTTTGGCTAGAGTTTTCTCTTTGCTCTGAGCCTGACGAGCCAGTTTAGCAGACCCGTGTCCGAAACGGGCTATGTACTCCTTCATGTTAGCAATCTGGTCCTGCTCCCATTTGTATTGTTTCATCTGATTCTCTTCAAGTTCTGACCGGGTCTGAACATATTGGTCAAAATTACCTGTATACATCTTCAATTTCTTGCTTTGCATATGTATTATGTTGGTGCAGACACCATTCAAGAAATCTTGGGAATGTGATACTACAACGAGTATTCGCTCAAATTTCTGCAGGGTTTCTTCCAACCACACACAAGCTTCAAGGTCTGCAATCAATCATAACATATAATTAGTATCACCATTTAAATATTTTCTATAGATAGCAGATTTTTGCACACCACGAAAAACACAACATGAGAAAAGCAACAAGAACCCTTCAATTGGGTAAAAAACTGGCTTACACATCATGAACAGGCTTGTATGTATGAAAGTTTCGGGTCAAACAGATTGACCAGAAACTAACCATATTACCAACATGAACCCTGTATATTTCCAGAATGCTGAGTTTTAGAATGTGTCTGCTAACAAATGAACCGGATCCCCCATTTATTTAAACATAATGCCACGCCATATTCAGGTTCTAAGATTGAGCATGGGTCTTGTTCAGGTTACAACAGAATGACCCATGAAAGATTCTGGATCAGGTTGATCAGAATCTGATAGTCCTACTCTTCTTTTCTTCTAAATGTTAAAAAAAAAATAACTTACCAAGATGATTTGTGGGTTCATCAAGCAGCAAGATGGTTGGGTTCATGAACAGTGCACGTGCCAAAGCAATACGCATTCTCCAACCACCAGAAAAGTCTCGTGTTTTCTTTGCTTGCATCTGCTTGTTAAAACCTAGACCATTTAAAATCTCAGCAGCACGTTTTTCTGCAGTGGATGCATCCATGGCATCCAAACGTTCATAAATACGATCAAGTGCTTCACCACCACCAGCATCCTAAATTCACAAGCAAGAGCAAATTAAACTAAGATAAAATTCATTCTACTAGATAGATCTAAACAATAAGTTATGTTAGTACCTGTGCGGCCAAACGCTCAACTTCTGCTTCTAATTTTAGCCTTTCATCATCACAGTTCATGACAGCTTCGAGTGAAGACAAATCAGAAGCTTCGATTTCTCTAGTGAGATGAAATATATCCATTTGCTCAGGAATTGGAAGCTCTCGCAGTCCAATTGAAGTAAGAAGAGTTGATTTCCCACAGCCATTCAATCCAAGTAAACCGTATCGTCTATAAAATAGATACATAATTAACAAATAAGGGGGGGGGGGGGGGGAGTTTATGTATATTGGAAAAAATATGCACCACAAAAGAATGGTACAAACCTTCCATAGTTAAGCTCAAGCTCAGAATCAACAATGAGATCATGTCCATGGAAAGTAAGTGACAGAGACTCTATCTGCAACAACAATCTAATGGTCAGATCACAGACTAGCGCTAGTGATACCAAACATCGAGTGGATAGCTTTTGGAAAGTTCCATAAAGTGACCCCAAACATTGACATATATTTAACAAACTCCCAAAGACAGTGAAACCTATTTAGCAGAATTTCAAGACTTCCATAATAGCATGTACATATTAACAGACGTGAATTCTTGATGTATGCTTTTAAGGTTTGTAACTCGCTACTACTAAACTACAAACATCAGCAAGTAAACAACAGGTATATCCTCGCGTGCACATACAATGTAAGTTCATAGGCCAACAAAGTATAAAACCTATTATAAATTAAAATAATAATCCAACTAAAAGTCCCTCCACACATAAAATAATGTGTAAAGCCTAGTACAAACTCATACACCAAGAAACAGGTAAGTTTTTAAAAATAAACACCAAGAAATCAACGAAAACAACGCTATAAGGTAACTACGATAGCAACATGATCAATTATTCTCTAAATAAGCAGAAATATAATGTTTTATTTCCTTTCCATATGATACAAAAAACTAAATAATCCCTTATATTAGGATTAAATGTTTACAGTGCCTTTTTTCACTAAGTAGCCAAAAACTATCGAACCAACCCAAATTTAATTAAAATCTATGATGATACCAATTCCTATAGTATTTGACCTAATACAAATACGTTACACATATACAATCACCCCTTCACATGAACAAAAAATCCATTAAAATTAACATGCATCACGTATAAATTGTTAAATAAATTCATTAATTAAATCAGGAATCAGGAAACATGAACCCCCAAATTTGACAACTATAAAAAAAAAGGATCCAAATTTGACCCATACATATACAGACATATATGTATATAGATGGATATATATAATAATAAATGAATCATACCCTAATATCCCTAGATAAGGGATGAGAACAAAGAACACCAGTACAAGTCCGATCAGAAATCACGAGATTCCCCATCCCGTTTGACAAATTATCGGAACTGGAGCTCCCGTTCATCGTACCGACAGCAGCCGCCTTGGCTGAGGTGGCGGCGGCGGTTGCTTTACCTCCTCTTTTGGCAGCGGCGGCTGCCTTCTTCTGTAGAGCCTTCTTTTTACTCGCATCAGACACCATCTGTAATTATCATCCAAACACAAATAAAACAATAATTAATTGATAATTTAATTTAAAAAAATTAAGAGATTTAATTAGAATAGATCGGTTACCTTGAGATCGGAAAATGAATGAGGATCTAGGGCTTGATTGACGGCGTTGGCGGATGAAAAAAAGGCGCCGTTGGTAGGTGTGTGATATGAGAGGCCTCAAACACACACAAATACGAGGGTTTGAAGAAGAGGAGGATTGGGGAAAGTGAGGTTTACGATATTATATTATAAGTGAGTGCGGGGGGTGTTTGGAAACACGGATTACACGTGTTGGAATTCAGTTCCAACTCACGTATGGTATCTCAGATGTTAGAAGATATTTATTTATTTTTGTTAGGTTAGGTTTCTAAAAACAAATTTTTTTTTTTTTAAGTTTATAGAGATAAAACTAGCAAGGTGCGAGAAGTTACAAACAAGTTAAAACTAAAATTACACTATTTTTGCCATTCGATATGAGTCGAGTTTGATCTATTTGAGATCCATATAAAGTTTGTGGTCTTAACTTTTTTTTATGACGAAGCGGATTGACAAAGTCTGTTGGAGAAAATGCAATCGTTACGGATTTTTCAAGTGATCCAACAGTATGCCATTATGATTAAATTAATTACATTATGCTTCGCGGGATCTATAACAGGATCGTTGTGAAGATTGAATAGCTCTTGTGCTAAGGATGGTTAGGATTTTTATTCATGAGAGCATGGAACTTCAAAGTGTATTCATAAAAGGGCAATGCAAAAGACAATCATCTAATCAAATTTATTATTATTATTTTTTAACAACGACTTTTATTCATAAAGTCTTTTAAATTTTAACAAGGCATTATGGGTAGTAAACCAAATATATCAAAAGACAAACATCCGGTCAACAACATACAACTAAAATGAAAAATTACATCATGTTGTACATGAAATATGCTCTAAACTCGATCTGCTATTAACCCAGAGGTGGGCCAAAGATTTGACGTCCTGAACCACCTTGTGTATAAACATCGATTTGTTTGAGAAGATCGTCGCGTTCCCCACTCACAAAAATTAACCAACACGTTGTTAAAATGATGCCCTGCATGATCTTTTTCATCGCTCTAAACACCGACAATGATTTGTGTAACTCCAGGAGACCCCGCACTAAAAATGTGAATATCGGTGAGATTTTTCTCCAAGCACTTATGGCTTGCCAAATCAAGGTGGAGCGAAATAACCTATATCAACTTTCACTTTTTATTTATTTATTATAGAAAAATGATTTATTAAAAAAGATTACATGAATGATCCTCGTTAAACTCATCGATCGTCTCTAGTTTTTTAAAACTAGACTGTTAATCCTTAGCTTTGAAATATATAACTCTCCCACTCCATATTAATATAAAACAACACATAATCGATTGTCCTTGACCTTTTGATATCTTTGTTTTTTAGAAGTCATAAATATAATTCTGAAAAATTATGTACGATAGCTAAAATTTACTTCCAACCACAAGAATTATTCATGTAATTTACTATTAAAAATTTAGTGTAATAATCTTCTTATCAAAACTTTAACATGACATATACGAGTATAATTCATTAATTATTTAAATTTATCTCTCGGTTTTTCTAAATGTGATATTTTGTTGTTAGAGATAGAAATGGACAAAAACTAGCCCATATCGATATCTTTTCTTAGCCCGGTTCTATATCTTTTTTTCAGTCCAGTCTTTTACAAAGCATGTCCCGGTCTAGCTCGAACTTTGAAGTGCTTTTTTTCCCCAGACTTTGTAGGACCGGTGGTGTGGTTTCAATCTCGTACAAGACTGGGTCGGTCTTTTTCGCCCAACTTGAATTAGTTTTTTATTATTATATAATTTCATTAGCATAAGATACACCATACACATCTTTGTTTGAGCGAGCTTGCTTCAATTCATTTGCAAAATGTTAATTTCATACATAAATAAATGGATGGATAATTTAATGATGTCCATTAAGATAATGCTATACTCATTAAGGGGTTGGCAGTGGCGCTAGATGAAGCACGGTATCATTCCATATCGCGCGGTAACACCGCCGCCGACCACGCGGTATCGGACACGGTATGGAGCACACGGTATGGGATGCCGCACTACATGGAAGGAAAGAAAGAGTCGTTAGTGTACCGTTGCACTTCTCAAGGGTTACTCTTTTTTTTCTTAAATAGCCGGCGGCACAAACACATAAATAGGGATGGCAACGGGCGAAAAAAAACCCATAACCCGCGGATACCCATCCGTCATGGACGGACAATTTCAATAAATTTTACCCGTTGATACATAACGGGTATAAATATGTACCCGTTTGCGGGTCGCGGACGGGTAAAGGTTATGCTATATCCGTCATGGATAAATCCGTACCGCGAACCCGTGATACCCACCCGCATACTATTATTCAATTTTATATACAATTTATATTATATTTTTGATATATATTAGTGTCTAATGTGTTGTTATTTGGTATGGAATCTAAAAAACTTTGTGTAAGTTCTGCATTTCTTATTCATTTAGCTCATCTTGATACACTATGTGTCTTGCTGTATAGAATGTCTTCTATAAGAAGCAAACTAATGTTTAATTGAATACCCGTTTAACAGCGTTTTTAGTAGAACGAATGAAAGGATTGGGAAAGGAAGAACTTTGAAGAAACTGTTTAAGTATTTAAAGGATATTAAATAATTAATTCTACTATATATTATAAAATGATAACCCGTGGATCTACCCGTGAACTTGTCCAACCGCGGATCATGGACATGGATAATGTATTTTACCCGTTGATGGATACCCGTGAATTGACGGATCAAAAATAACCCGCGGACATGGTAACAAGAAAGGGGTATCCGCACCCGTTACCCGCGGGTGCCATCCCTAGTCAAATCACATGCCACGTCAATAAACTGTCTCGTCAGTTGCCTAACGAGGTGTCATGTCAACAAAATTGCGCTATCATATCAACCGCCTAGCCAGCTGCCACATAAGCATTTGACTAAATTGAAAATCAAACATTGTTACAACCACATAAGCATTTGACTAAGTTGAAAATCAAACATTGTTACAACGGGATAATAAAGACAACTTAGGTAAACTTCTAAGAAATATAGGACATTTTTAAAAAGCAAGTGGTTATTTCATATGCTATTAACACTTTCTTTTATTGTTGTAGCAATATAGTTTGCGTATAGTATAACATCCTGAAATTTCAGGTAATTATCGAATGTTATTTCGATAGTTGAAATAATGTTAAAGAATTACGTGTAGCGTTTCAGATAGTTAATTCCATTTACTGAAACTAGCTAAGTGTTATCTGGTTTAATGTCGAGTGACTAAATACGTACAACTTGAAACTAGTATTAATATTAAGTCAATTAAAGTCAAAGGTGACACAACTCTGGCAACACCAGATTGTCCCACGTATCTTGAACTACTAGACAAAAGCCCGCACGATGCGGCGGCAATGATGGTAGCAGTGGTGGCGGTAGCGGCGACGGTGTGGTAATGGTGGCGATGAGTGGTGGCGGCGCCGACAGGCGGTGGCGGCGGTAGCGGTGTGGTTATTAATATAAAAATAATTGAAGTAAAAGGGGGTAGTGTAGTTATTTTAAGGGT
>JAOEHQ010014579.1:0-15593 GCA_025447715.1 Asclepias incarnata
TTAGCTTTTTAAAGCTAACACTTGTGGTTTTGTGGAAAATTATGTTGTGCCCTCAGGTTAGGACGTGAAGTGGAACATGTGGAGCTGTGAGATGGGTAGCTTAAAGAAGATAGTGGTTGCTAGCATAGTTACCCATTGAGAAGTTTGAGTAGATGTTGTATGTAGTCATTTGACTTATTATGTAGATTATATGTATGATGTTTTGAGGATTTCTTAAAGTATTGTAATGATATGTAGCTAGTAACACCCTGTAGCAATTTTATGATTCCGTTAAGAATCATTATGGTTTTTAAATGAACGTTTCCGCCGTTATTAAACAGTGTGATGTTTAAAAGTTAAAAATTTTTGGAAATCCGCATTTTTATTTAGTAGGGTGTTACAAGCATTCCCTCTTTCACCACCACATAGAGGAAGTACATTTCCTTTTCACCACCACAACCTAGAGGGTGAAAATTCCCACTTTTAGAGGATGAACATTCCATCTCAATACCCAGAAGACGTACATTCCCTCTTCACCACACTTAGAGGACGTACATTCCCTCTTCACCACTTCCTTGAGGACGTACATTTCCCTCTTAGCCACAACCCAGAGGACGCACATTCCTTCTCAACCATCACCCAAAGGACGTACATTCCCTCTTAACTATCACCCAGAGGACGAACATTCCCTCTTTTTAGAGGACAAACATTCCCTCTATCACCCAAAACACCTTTAGCTTTAAAAGAGGACACACATTCCTTCTTATCCACACATAAAATCATCTAAACCAAAGGTCAGCTATTTTGTCTACATCCAAGCACAAAAACATTTCCAAAGGTGATTTATCGCTCAAACACTTCAAGCAAGTGTAGCGACAGCCACCAACTCCTAGATCATGTCAAGTCTAGCTAAGTTGTTGCATCACTTTCATAGAGTGATATGGATCTTTTCCCTGGAAAAGTTCAGCCGACGTCCTGTATCAGGTACGCCAGCTTATTCGACCTTACAGGCCATAAAGGGATCTTTAGTGAACCGCAAGTTGATAAGGACAACAGCACAAACCTTATTGCCCCACTAAGGACAAAGTCTAAGGGAAAACCCTTTAAGACTCACTACCTTAAATTTGCCACCATGGGCAAGGCTACATATCCAACACCCCACCAGCTCTCTCTCCCCTAAAGAGCCTAGTGACCATGACTACTAGGATGTCCTTACTGGCCAAGGACATTAGAACCCAAGCCAACCCTCTAGTAATCCTTGAATACGTTGCTGAGAGTACTTATGGAGAACAACAAGCAGCCAGTGACAAACTTTTCTAGGAGTTGCTGGTGAAGCAAAGGGTCCACCCCAACCCATTAGAGTGTCATGTACAGTACAAACTTCTGTACACACTCTGTCAGCACGTAGGGAAGAAGTTGTTGGAAAGTCACACCAGCAGTGGACCAACCAACCTTTGTCTCCAATGATCTGTCTCAAAAACACCAATGAGCAGTGGCGTATCCAATGTACAATGAGGGCAGTCAACCCCCCACCCCCCCCCTTTCAACCTAGTTTTGTTAGTTATTTTTAAGTCCGTTAGGCCCATGGGTTATATGGAAACAGGAAAATAGCAATGGGTTTGAAGAAATGAAATTAGAGATGAAAGAAACAAACCTGTTCAAATGTGTGAAATGAAGCCTGAAATCGTGGTGGCGGAGTAGGATATAATTTGTAGGTTTTCAATTGAAGAAGATGACAAACTTTCTATTATTTGTCTATTTAAGTCGTTTTTGGATGTTAAAGTTTCATTCTAATCCCTAAACTTTTAAAGTTATTACTTATTAGAATAAAATGCATAGTATTACTATTACATATTATCAACCTCTCCTCATCAAATTAAAGATGGGTCCTCAACTTCATAAGTTATGATTTCTGCTAGTTTTATTATATTTGGTCATTATCTTCTCAAGTTGTAAATTTGTAAGAATTTTTTAACATAACAATCATCGTAAGGATGTGCCGGCTAATTTGACTAGATTATAACCCCTTAAAACTAGTGTGTTGTTTGTCTAAAAATTTAATAAGACATATTTTTCCGGCTCGTCCTGGGCATCAAAAAACTCAAGATTGGCCGTGTTTATAATTTTATATATTTCATTTATAGTTATTTAAATTTTGAAGGAATTTAATTATATAGAAAAAAAAAATTTAGGCCCCCGACTTTATAAATGTCTGGATCCATCCTTGCCAATGAGACGATGAAGGTGAAAAAAGATGAAAGTTTAACATGGGAAACTTTATATAATCCAGAAATAAAACGTGTGCAACGATGTTTAGTTTTTTATTTAGGTGTTTTATTTATCTCCTTCTAGAGATATGGAATTTGTCTAAATGATGCAACAAAAGTTTTAAATTAACAGGGCTTAACCATGTAAACTAAAAGACAAATATTAACAATTAAATAAAACCAGAAACCGTATTTGTATCCAAGCTAGAAAAAAATCTAGATGATAGTATTGTCTCCTCTTTTAATTGGTTATTTAGTATAACAAGAATAAACATTGTAATGCATCTTGATGGATTGGCTTTGTAATCCTCAAAACATTGTAACATTGTAACGTATTTCTCCTTCTAATATCTTGTTAGAGTGACCCCTTAATACAACAATCGTTGTTCATAATAAAAAATAATAATAATAATAATAATAAAATATAAAAAAAAAACACAAATAGAAAGAAGCAAAAGAACAATCGAGGTCCTCCCCTTAAGGTCAGACAATGATGTTCAATTACAATAATCTATTGTTCTTGAAAAAAGTCATTCGCTCCTTATAAGACGTTGCTAGATTCTGCCACAACTTTATGATCAAGTGTCGCATGTTATATTATCCAATAGTCATCCTGTGATAATAACAATGTTCAATAATAAAAATGTTTTCATCTTTTTTGAACAACAAATACAAAACCGGAATTCCAGGAATTCTCTTGAAACCAGGGGCGGAGCTAGCAGTAGGCTAGAGGATGCTTGGCCCCTTCCTAGTAACACAACTTCAATTCTTATATAAATTTTCATTTCAAAATTTAAATTAACATTGATTTCTTCAAAAGGTCTCTCCCAATCAAGCAACCGGACTCTTTTAATTTCAAATGCGGTCTAACACTGCTTGAAACAAACATAAAAGTAAACAAAAAATCTACAATACCATAAATTCATTGGTTCTGAAACTTTGACTTTAACCCTTGATATGAACCAAAACTTGAAACCTGGAACCACCGATGATTTTGAAACATGTATATGTTTGATCACTTTATATGGAATCCTACGCTTACAACATTACCAACTGGCCTGATCCAAGCTTGAGAATGTGAAGTCCAACCCTCACAGTTTCACTACAATATTGCACATGTACTTACAATAATGCCCCAATACTATGATATATAATGTTTTGCATCCAACTCTACATGTGGCCCCAAACCATTAGAGGGATAGGCAAACGAGCACATCGTGAAACAAAAGTAAATGGGTGATGATCCGTAGACCATCAATTTTTAGCTATACACCACCAAATATGTTTTAAGATGTCGTACAGTACAACAGCTTAAAGCATGTTTAGTGGTGTACGGCTAAAAATTGGTGGTGTACGGATCACTGTCCAAAGTAAATATATATGAGTGTAGCCAATGACATGTAGAAATGAATTGAATTTGGAAGAGAAGAGACAAGTTTAGAAGCATGGATTGAGCCAGGTTAGGAAGATGTTACCCATACACACGACGATTTAAACAGAAAACGATAACATGACACCATAGAAATCGAAATTAGTAACTAAATACCACTCATTTATCAAAACCTATTATTTGTGGATCTTGGAAACCTGGATCGAAAATGTAGAAACATGATTAAATCATCTGTTGAAACACAGAAAATCGAAGAGAAACATCCTCGTCTATCTATTCAATAACATCACCCTACACTGCCTAAGAAACGGCAGTAAAAACCAACATCTATCGTTTTCTAAAGCATATGTAGAGGACTATAGGCTCTTGCCTCTTGGGATGAAGTCTAGGATCCAAACCCTGGCATGGGTAATTTTAGGATTTTTTGGGTAGTTTAAGAATAGAGTAGATTTGTCAAATGGAACTTCTAATTCGGAAAACCAATTAAAGCCTGATCTTTACAAAGAAAGAATTCAAAAAAGAGAATGGAAATACTTAGATAGTTGTAATGTCCATAAGAGCTCTCTATTCTACTACCAAAAGAAAAAGAAAAACACAATTATATTCTAATGAAAATCATATACTAGTATACTACATTAACCGATCGATTCAGTTCAGTGGAAGCTCGATCAAAACTACGACTCCTTGAAAACACCGAGTCTTTATCATTGATAATCAGCTTGTTTCTAAGAAGAATATTATCATCTCTAAAAGAAGAAGCTCTATCTTCATCAATTTTCGACATCCCAACGCTAGAACTCCTAAGCACACCTTTCATCAACGCATAAGATTGTAACTGGTTGTTTCGGTACATTTCCCTGTCTGCGATATTATCTTGAGGCGATCTACTGCCACTTGAACCTCTGGAAATAGATCTAACGAGTGGACTCTCCGGTGGCTCATCAAAATAAGATACCCTACTGATGCTGAAGCTCCTAGGAACCTGTTGAGAGTTAGGGGTTGTTTTCACGATCTTCACAGGCCTATTGCTTGAATTCACGAACTTCGTAAAGCTTTTAGAGTATAGATCAAGAAACTTAGAGATAGCTTTGATGGGTGCTTTGATAATCCTAACCATGATCATTGGTTTCTTTTGACGTGATCCTTGGCTCATCATAATCTTTCTAGCTTATATATATATATATAGAAATTGAATTAATAATTTTTATATTCTTTTGACAAATGAATATGGTTCTTCCGAATCTGAATGAAAAGCTTGTGTGTGTGAATATAATGGAATGAATAGAGTTATATACAAACTTACAAAGATTCAAGTGTGTTCATGAATGAATCAGAATTTCGAGGAATGAATGAATGATCTAATAAAACCAAAAGAGTATTCTAAAGTTGTTTATTTTTCTATATGTAAAGCCATATTTAGATTTAATAATTCACCTTCTTGGGACCTCGTTTTGATATAGAATAATTTTGTACATATCAATTTTATATAGTGCCATTCATGTGAGTCTAAATTTGTGTCTTATTGTCGAAATTATATGTTTAATTCATGTGAGGCTGAATTTATGTCTTTTGCCCGACGTTTTTTCATAAGCAGTCTCTCTATCCTCGAGTATCCTCGAATAGAAATATAATTGTCTCTCTATTCCTCGTATCTCGCTTTTTACGAGAATGAATGTTGTTGTTACTGCTAATTAATTTAACTAATGCAAATTAGTCATTTGATTTTCACCATTTACGGATTGTAGAGTTTTCTTATTTCACTTTTTTTTTTCTTTTTTTTTTTTTGCAAAGTTAGTTTCGATTCAGACGTGTTGGAGAAAATTTTAACCAAAGATTTTCTGGACCTCCAATCCCCTCCTTATGGAAAATTCTTTTGAGATTAGAAACCTCATGCTCGAACCCGAGACCTAAGGGAAACTCACCCCCGGGACCCACATAGTAGATTTGGAAGATATCTCTGGCCAACTCACCTAAGTGAGTTAGTTTCTCATTTTACTTTTGATAAGAATTCTTAAGATCCATTATGAATTTCGTTTAGTTTATGTTATAGTTTTCCTACAAAATTAAAAATAACTATAGTGAACTTGTGGATAACACACGCTAAGATCTTAGAGAAAAATACGTTTATTAAGGAAAATTTGCTGGAAAGAATTGATTATTTTTGGATCATCCAAAAATAAATCGAGTGATGAAAGAGAACGATGATATTTTTGTATGTTACTGTGAATTCGACTACAATTTCGAGATCGAACTTTTGATCTCTGTTTCCTAACATGAAAAGTTTTTAAACTGATCGAACCATGTTTGTTATTACTTGAATCTTCGTACTTTTAATAATGGATAATATTTTATTAGATTATATGCACTCATAAAAAGGTAAATATGATACCTATCAATTTCACCCCGTGGAAGACATGCGCTTGTAAAATACATCCATTTAAAACTATACATGTTAAGAGTTGAACTCCTACCAATAGGTTTTCATATATGTAACCCAAAGTTTCAAAAACAATAAGTACCGATCTCATACTTTGAGTTTAAAGATCAATTTCTTAACAAACAATTTATGCAAATTTGTAAAAATGCTTGGAATAAAGGTCTTATGCATCGAAATAATAAAACATTTCAAAAGTTACATTATGTTAATTACCTTTCAGAATTGGGGATAGTATCGATACTGTAGAGTATTTAAGTTGGTACTATCATTTTTACACACCAAGGACTCAGTATGTACATTTAATTACTTCAGGGAGCAAATGCAAAAAAAATTTATAGAAAAACGACGGTACCAAGCCACTAGGGTGGTGGTCCATTGGTTAGACATGTGTCTCCAAAAGAATAAAACTCCATGGAGGTCAAAGGTTCAATCCCTGATTTCTTAAATAAAAAAAAATACTCTAGTGGCCACATAGGTTCACCTGCACTGACTCTGAGCTTACAAAACAAGTCTTAAAATAAAATACAAGCAATAAGCCTTAAAATAAACTACACCATGATGCAATAAGCCTTAAAATAAAATACAAGCAAATGATATATTTGTTGCAATATCTTCATAAAAAATGTTTATTTAGGAGGCACACTGTATAATTCTAGTAAACATATTTAGTTTTGTTTAGGAAATTTTAAACTGTATAGCCAAAACTATAATTGGAAATAATAAGAGGACTGCCATAGGGACCATGATTTTGTGCTATTCCAATCAGTCAATTGGGGCGACATGTGTCACCGCAATAGGTTAAAATTGACTTTAAGCCAATGGCGGCGATATATGGTGCCCCAATAGGTCGTTTTTGTATTTTTCCAACGACGAGACCTGACTGTCGTCCCAAAAGGTGTTCCTTTAGTAGATTATGTACTACTTTTTAAGCGGTTTATTAAATCCATTATCTAAGGAAAACGGATGTGTATTCCATTTTCCAAAGAAATCAATGGGCAATTGAAAATAAAATATAAAAAAAAAAAAAGTTAGCCTTAGATAGTGACCAATTTGTATACATTTTTCAAGGGAAACTTTTACGTAAAGGGTAGCCATTTGGAAGAAATCTATGGGCAAGTACCCTATAATAATTTCAAATAAGTTATTATTCATTAAACAATAAACAAGCTTATGTGGCAGGTTCTTACATAGCTGCTTGTTATACTACTTGCTTGATTTTATTTTTTTATTTTAGTTTTTTCTTTTTGGTTTTAATTTTTTCTTTTTGGTTCATGTTTTTTATATCTAACTTTTGCCGGACTGCATACTTAAGTTTTTTATGTTATGTTGTTATCTCACACTAGTTGTAGACCCGTGTAAAAACACGGATTATCGATAAACATTTTATAAAATAAGTTTATTTTAGACGTTCCTTATTTCATGTAAGTACGTATAAAGACAACGTCATGGATTATCTGTCTGTTGTCCTGACTCGCTTCACAAGTCATTCATTAGGATGGTCAAACACTCTATATAGTAATTTTAATATTGATAAACACAAACAACCCTTAATTAACTAACTTATAATATATGAAGTTGTAAGTTTTGTTAAATTGTATAAAACTATTTTAAAGAAATGGGCTCTAAGTTACCATTTATACTTATTACTTTTATTAAGTAATTTAATTTTACTTTGTTTACAGATTACATTTTAAGATTTATAAAAGTAGAAATTATTTACCCCAACCTTCCACTTAAATGAATCACAACGTCATCGATTATTGGTAGATAGTTGTAACGCGGTCAACCTCATATCTTGATCAGGAACTTCATTTTCTGTGGGTAAATGGGTTGATCAGGAACTTCATTTTCTGAGGATACATAAGTTGTCCTTCACGGTGTGGTTTGGGTTTGGTTCTTCTTGCTCTCTTCTTCAGTTTAGCGATGACTGACCAACCACTGGAGTAGACGAACGCAGATGGTGATGGACCGTCTGGGAAGACGAGCGGAGATGATGAAGAGCCATCGGAAAAGACGGGCAAAGATGGTAGAGAACCGCCAGAGAGAGAAGACAACTGGAAACAATAACAACCATTGGAGAAGACGAAAGGAGATGGTGAACAACCATTTGAGCCTTTAACGATCATATGCTTAAAGGTAGGGTGAGCAAAAACCGAACCGGAAAACCGAAAAAACCAAACCATCAAAACCAAAAACCGAACAAAACTGATTGGTTTGGTTTTCGTTTTTTAAAAACCGAACGGATCGGTTCAGGTTTCGGTTTCACATGCAAAAAACCGACCAAAAAACCAAACCGAACCCAATATATTTTAATTTATTGTATATTTATATCATTTTATATTTATATCTATAACTTATAGTTAGTTTATATGTTAATGTATTTAAACTTTTTGCTTTTTTTAATGTACAAATCAAAAACAATTATATGTTTTAGATGAAAATTCACAACAAAATTAATTCGGTTTACAAAAATCATACCAATTTTAACGCCTAAAAGATATAATTAGTTAATAAAAAACATTCGTATGTTTTAGTTTCTTTATCATATTTTTTCTTTAACAATTGAATGTTATATTAATAAATTAATAAGTTAAAAGTGTAAAAAAAAAAAACAAAAAAACTAAAACCGAAAACCGACCCAAACCGAACCAAAAAACCGACAAATCGAACCGAATCCAACGGTTTTAGTTTTCTAAAATCCGGTTCGGATTTCGGTTTTAGGTCAAAACAGACCCAAACCGACCTATGTTCACCCCTACCTGTATTGTATATGCCATTAACACACGATATAGTAGAGTAATATGGAGTAATATGGATGTGATCCATACATCAAACATTTTTGCCATTATTGATCTGTCATTTATCAAAAATCTTTAACAGTAACGTTAACAAGAGGGTTACAATTTACCATTATATTGTCCTTTATGATAATCAAAGTTTATGATTCTTTGTGGTCACTATACTCTCTCTCTCTCTCTAAACTTTGGGCTTCACCTTTCCAGCTCAAATCGATGTAAGTGTATATACTATCAATTCATTTTTATTATTTTATTAAATTTATTTCAGCTTCAATTTGCTCTATCAAACCCAAACCAAAACCATAACCATAACCACCCCTTTAATTTCTTGATTTCAATTTTAGGGTTTTGTAGGGCAGAATTTAGGGTTTATAAAAAGAAATTAAGAGGGCTGAAGAGGAGCCAAGTATCGTGTATGTATATGTGTGTATATATATAAACAAAAAACAATGCGGTTGTTTCCCATGAATTCTTCAAGAGAAGATAGAGATGAAGGAAATGATGGATTGTTGTATCTAAATGTATATGATCTCACACCTGTTAATAACTACTTCTACTGGTTGGGCTTTGGCATTTTTCATTCGGGTATCGAAGGTACACGAAATCTTTTGTTTTTTTATGAAAAAGATAGAATCTTGTTTAGATGTGGTTGAATTTGAATGTATAGTTGCTATGTAGTTAATGTGTATATTTATTTGGGATTGAGGGAGTATTTTTTAAAAAGTAGTTTTATTTTTTAGTGGATTATGAATGCTTATCGTTATATGCGAATTTGATACTTGCTCATACATCGTACTTGAGACTTGATTTTGTTGTTTGCCCCCTTTTTATGGTTTGATTGCTTGTATGTTTCGGTATGGAGTTTTCGGTATGTCAAGCAAAGATATTTAGGGGGTTATTGGTTAAGATAGAAAATGGGAATATAAAGTAATGCAATGAGAATTCCGCTACCTTTGATGTTGCTTGGTTCAAGCTCATTTACGAAGATGTGTTTGTGTGTGAAGTTATTAGTATACTTATAAATAGTTATTTATTGAGATACGTATATATAATAGCTGTAAAAGTTTAATCTTTATTATTAAGAATAGATATACATCCATGTATACATATTATATATTATATATTTGGTAGATATGTATGTATATTGACGTGAATCACACCTCGTAAACATTGATGTCGTTATTTGTACATGTATTGTCCAATTCAAAAAATAAAATTTATATGGAAGTTAAAAGTGGTTGGCCGACATATTTGGGGAGTGAAATCGTGAGTTGAAAACAAACGATTGCATTACCCCGAAATTGTTGGTATAAGTATTACCCACTACTAAGTATTGGAGGATTATATTATAGGAAACCAATCAAGAGTTTTCGTTATTATTATCATTCCCCACATCTTATAACCCCCAACCAAGCACCCCCTTATATTTTTTGTAGTTAAGTGGTATTGTGGGTGGGTATTAATTTTCTAGGGAAGTGCGTGGTTTCAATATAGTTTATTGTGAAATGCAACTATGCAACTGTATGGTTGTGTGTTAGAATACTTATCTATGTCTCAATTATTTGCATGTAACCAATTTTTAGTTAGATAATTCGTTGAACCAGTTACTTGAGTTAGTTGATAAGTAGGCATGTATAGTTAGTAGTTACTATAACTATTATATAGTCCTCTTTGATATAGTATATAAAGATGACACATTCACCGGAATGAGCGAAATGTTGCACCATTTTCGTTTTGATATTTGTGAGGTTAATGATGTATTGGATATGGAAGATGTTATGGAGGTAGAAATATAAGTTTTCAAAACTATGTTTGAGCCTAGCGATCATGTTATTGTTGCATTAAGTGCATTGTTGCAGCCATCCTTATTCACATGGAAATCAGGGATAAGGTTCATTGTCGTGTATGTCTTTGTTGGTAATGTTTCGTTAGGGTATAAGGAGCTAAGAACGAGTGATGGCAACCATTGCAAGAGATCTTAATCTGTCCTCTATCTGTGTTGATGCTTTGGTTTAGTGAGTTGAAAGGCGTTCTATATATAAGAAGAGGAAAATCAACAGGAAAGTGTTTATCTCAAGTTTTGATGCCTTTACTCGTGATTAGAGAAAATGGGGGAATGTTTGATGGGCAAATAAGTAGGCTTCATTCCCATTTTTCCTTTAAACCATGAGTTAGGGTATCAAAAATTGATATAAACTTCTTTCCGATAATTTTCAAAGTCTCTCGGTATGTGTTAAAGAGATGCTAAAACTATCTTCCCTCGAAAAGTTCAACTCTTTCAAAGCTTCACATCACTATTTTTGCCCCTTGTATGTTACCAAACTGTTATCAATAACAATACAACGTAGCCTATTGCCATTGTAAACAAGAATGTCTGTTTTGATCATTTTTACGTCTTCCCTAATACATCTTCCAGATTCATCTAGGAGTAATCCACAAAATTCAATACTCTAGAGATGTTTAACATCTCTTTCTTTTGCTCAACCAAACAAAGCCTACTTTATAATTCTTCCAATTGATTTTGATATTGATAATATTTAACAATTACTCAACATTTTCATTTCTTCTTCTGATGATGATGATCTTCCTCCTACTCCTCATAATATCCTTGTTCCACCTCAAACACCAAACAAATTTTTTTTTTCTTCTACCACAATTTTAGAACCCATTTCACAGACCTCTTCGCCTACTTCTGTTCCTCCTCTTGTCTGCTAATCATGCAGGCCAAAGGTTTCTTCTGCCTATTTGAATGATTATCTTTCCAATCATGTAGCCACTCACTCTTCGTCCTACAATATGTCTATGTTACCATGCTTTCACACCATTACTGCTTGTTGTGCTACTAAGCATATCAACACACCACATTATCATCTCGTAATCAACAGTTTTGTAAATAAGCAAACTTGCATGCGTCTAGAGGGTACATTCGATCCAAAATTGATTACAAAAATATGGGTCCTGTAGTTTATGTTGCAGTCTATGTTGATGACCTTATGTGGATGGGAAATAACAGATGAAATGGCAGACTTGGAAAAAGTAGTTACACTCAACATTTATGGAAAAAGACCTTGGTTTGTTGAATGACTTGTCGGGCATTCAAGTTCTGCATGAACCGACTGGGTAATAAATCAATAAGGACACAAAGAAAGTTTGCTTTTGACTACTTGACCGGATTTGATATTTCTGCAACTACTGTTACTCCTTACCTCCTTCCAGCTCACAGTTACGTGCTAATGTAGACCCTGCTTTAGCAGATCCAGTACAATACAGAAAGTTAGTGGGGAAGCTCAACTACTTGGTACACAGTAGGCTGATTTGGCTTTTGACGGTGCTCATGCTTGATCATATAACTAGCATTTCTTAACATGTGTGTGAGCATAGAATCAGTAATATCCTAATTATATGCTTAGATCTTGCTAGTAGTTGATACTGTTACTTATCTTGTTTAGCATGCAGTGTGTATCAGAGTGTATGTTGCTGGCTTTCATTAGCCCAAAAGCTTAGCCTCACTGCAAGAAAAGCATTATACTCATTATGTCTGCTTGGCCATAAGAAGTTGATGTAGTTTGGATTTGATATTTACAATGAAGGCAAAGTCCAAGAGAACACAAATGTTTGTTAAACTTAATCAAAATGATACTGTAACTCCCTACTCTTGATATCTAAATAGATATTTGTTCAAAAAATATACCTCGTTTTCATGGGTTTAAACAGTCGTATATTAATGAATGCTTTTCAGCAAGGTCCTAGTAAAAATAGTACACTAGACTATGGAATTAAAAAGAATAAGTCATATGCTTGAGGGTTTATTCAGAGACTGAATATGCTTAACTTCGTGTGATGTTTCGCTGCAAGATTTAAAAGTGATTGCAGTTATTCTTCTTAAAGTAATCAAGTTATCAAGTCACCTGTGATTTCAGTTAGGGCATGATAGTAGTACAAAGTTATTCTCTGCCTCTATTTAATAATAAGCTTTTAATTAAGATTATTACCAACAGCAAGAATGACATATGTTCAATGCAAAAAAGAGCTAAAATGTTTGTCTGGTCTTCAACGTCATAAATTCATTTTTTTGTTGAATGTCGTGGTCTTCGATTTTAATTAAACTAATATATGTGCATTTTGATTTGATAATCAGTGTATGACATGGAATATGCATTTGGAGCCCACGAGTACTCGACCAGTGGGGTGTTTGAGGTGGAACCCAAAAGTTGTCCCGGTTTCATCTTCAGACGATCCATTCCTTTGGGCAGAACTGACATGTCTCCTACAGAATTCCGGTCATTTATGGAGCATATTTCTAATAAATATCACGGTGATACTTATCATTTGATTGCCAAGAACTGCAATCATTTTACTGACGAAGTAAGCATGCGATTGACGGGAAAACCAATCCCTGGATGGGTCAACCGTATGGCTAAATTCGGTAAGAAATAATCTTCCCATTTTGTAGTTGGTTTAAATTTCATGAATTTTAAAACCATTGTAATTTGATTTGCATTTGCAAACAAACAATTGTTCTCGTGAAATCATGAAAAAACACATCTTAAAAGAGTGATTTTGGATGAGAAATGCCAATGCATTTTCATCTAATTCGATTCGCATTTTGGCTAAAATCGTTACAAAAGGAGACATAAAAATTGAGTATCTTGAGTATAATCCAGTCCAGTGTCCTGCACATATGCATTCCTTATATAAAAAAATTCAAGGGCTTCGAAGCTCTGTAAACTATTTTTGTTTGTCAAGTGTTTCTATTAATTATCTATTAATTTTGATGAACAGGTTCTTACTGTAACTGTCTACTGCCAGAAAACATTCAAGTCGCGGCTGTAAGACATCTACCTGATCATGCCACATATTCTGGTGAGTCTCCACTTGTCGTTCATTTTAATTTATCAACCATTCAATAGTGTGTTATTTTTTACATACGGATTTGGCACATACCATCTTTGCAACCACTTATAGTTCTTGATCAAACAGACGAAGGGTCGGATTCTGGAGATTCATCTTTAACAATGCCGAGTGAAGAGGATGAAGTAGATCACCATCTGTTGAATGCACCAAACAGCGATGTAGCATTTTTGCAGGACACACCGGTGAGACTAGCTAAAGACCTCCTCTAACTTCTATATTGTGTGTAATTCACTCGATATTCTGTGGTATTTATATAGTTCTAGTGTATAGATTTTTCGTGAGAATAGGATTCTGGAGTTTGTTGTATCGAGTGCCTCCAAATTTGCTTCTTCCTTATAGAATGCTCATGTTGTCTGCAGATACGTGTATGATTTCTGAAACACGTTGCACGCGTACTTCGATCCAAAGTTGGTTTGAGTAAAATGTATGATTATGAAAGGCATGTTTTTAGACCTTAAACTCAATCAAATGTTGAAGTTTCATTCTTATATTTGTCAAAAAAGTCAAAAGTTACTCTTTGATTTTGACATATTAACCGCCTCTCTATGATGTTTTCTCTCTAAAGTTTAAGCAAGCATTCCAATGCCACGTTACCTAATATTATTCGTTAATAAGTTAGTGACCATGGAGTCTGTTTCCACAATTCTACATAACTTCGTATGATGGCAGTTGCTGATGTGACAACTTTTTTTTGGCGTGATGGTGTGAATCACACTAAGTATGTTTCTAGTGAGTTATTCTATTGCTCATGATTATTTATGTGGACTAGCTCGAGAGGCATTATAATTCAGTTTTTTTTTTTTTTTTTCCTTTCAACTGAGTAGATATTCTTGATCATCGCGCACGAGCTTTTGCATTGTTACATAGATTGACAATCTTAGTAACACACCCATCACATGTCCTTAAGGTGAACTCAAACACTGTCGCCGCAACGCGCGGGCACCAGGCTATAAAATTCTAAAAATCTGTCATTTATTGTTCTGCATTACAGTGAATTGAATTTAGTATTCACGAATATAATCGACCGGGCCCCGAAGGCTTGCGCTTGACCCAAAGTCTTCGTATAAACCAAATGGGTTTTTTAGAATTTAGTATTCGTGAAGATTATCGAGTGGTTTCGGAAGCTTGCAGTTGACCCGAAGTCTTCGTATAAACCAGATGGATATTTGTAGCACCATACAAATTTCACACCAGAATTTTCAAATTATTATAAATCAAACTTCTTCCTAAGACAATATAACAACCACATAAAACAACAATAACAGATTTTTACAAAACAAAACAAAACAAATAGCTAATTAAAACGTACTATAAACAAATAGCTATAAACAAAGTGAATGAAGTTTTTACAATTAAGTTCAGAAAAACGTACTATAAACAAATAGCTAATTAAATGGAAATAAATGGGCATCGTGTGGAGCAGCAACCGACACCTTCTTCTGACCTCGATCGCAATGCCATTTTGGTGGTTGCAGGACTTATTGCCGCTGCCAGCTTTACAGCCGTGATGAATCCTCCGGATGGTATTATGAAAAACTCCAATGCTGTTAAAACAGTTTTCGTTTGTGCAAATGCAATAGCTTGGCAATCTTCGATGCTGATCATTTTATCTTTCATCTCGACTTTCCCATATAAAATAGAGATGTATCTATCTTACTTCCCCATGATGTTCGCCTTTGGGTTAGCTGCGGGGACACTAGCAAATCTAGGACATGGTGTTCCGTACATAATATTTGGGTTCCGTGGGCTTGTTGCAGCCTGTGGGAGGGATTTAAATCTAGAGCATGACCGCATGTTGAAGACACGAA
>JAOEHQ010014590.1:0-15591 GCA_025447715.1 Asclepias incarnata
TGCCTTTTTTGTTATGTTTTTCTTTTGGGTTATCGCCAAAAAAGTAATTTCAAAATATTTCACTCAACTTGATGTGTTTTTGAACTGGGTTTGTTCTAACATATATATTTTTGAACAAGAGAAATGGAATTTAGTGACTCAAGAATTATCGAATGACTTAAATCAAAATATTTTGAGTGACTTGTGTTTTCCAACTATAAAACTCCATGATTAGTTCCTACAAAGAACCAACTCGTAACTGGAAGTTAGTTTTACCAAAAGGTTTAGGGTTAGCTTCTTTTAGAAATAGAAGAATTGATCGGCGATAATTGTATCAACAAGACTCCAAATCTCCAACATTAGCAACATAGATTCTAGAAGGTTTGGATAATGATGTTTTATTGAGGATGGGTGTTCGGCTTAGCTTATTTTGGTTTATTTGTATATGGGCCAACTTATACTTCGGCTTATTTGTATTTGACTTAACTTATTTTGGTTTATCATTGATAAGCCCTGTTTTTGTCGCTTGTTTTTTGAATTATGTGTTTATCATTACCGGTAATTGCAAAATAAGCTAATAAGTCCAAAGATAAGGCTTATTAAGCATAAGTCAAACTTAAATAAGTAAATAACTTTTAAAATAAGCTAAGCCAAACACCCTCGAAATGTGATTGGTTGGACTCAAGAAGATTGAGGGAATATAGAAGAAAGGAGAATCGTGCAAAAAATGTCTGTCTCCTAGGCTAATTTTATTTTTATTTTTATTTTTTATTTTATTTTTTTTTTATGATGAGGGATATAATTTGAATGAGTGTAAGGAGTTAAGGGATTGGGATTAAGAGAATCGGAAGAGAGAAATTTAGAATGCCATAAAAAATTTTCTTGGTTTTCCGGTGTCTTCCAACTGATGAGAATGAGGTCAATTTATAGAACTCACAATCTACGCTATTCACTAAATTATTACAATCGACAAAATCTTATCAAAAACGAATCTACTTTTTAAGACAATCAATCTATTTTGTTGAAACGTGAGAAAGAAATTATTAAATTAGGTACACTTCTTATATTTTTGTCTGACATTTTATTTTTTGGTGCTGTATGTCGTCATTGCTTGCGTCTGCTTTCTAGAAGTCCCTGTGAGTGTTGTCTATTGACTATGGTGATGATGGTGTAGGACGATCATCATAGGTGATTTCTGTGTTTATAATATCCCATATACTTAGCTGCTCACTTTCTCCGACAAATGCATACTCCTTATTGTAAAGTCAAACTTTGATGATCAAAATTGAATTGAATAGCATTCATTTCTATTAAAAAAAATTTGTTTACCTTTATATATCTTTCTGATATTAGGTAGTTTTGAATTTTTATATATAGTTTTAGTATGTTAATTATCTTGGTCGTTTATTCTTCATGAATAAAAACGTCAATTCCAAATTTGAAAATGTCCAATTAGGCTTAGTGAAGTGATTTCCCCATGGAAATTTCACATCAAATGTTTACAGCAGAAGGATATGAGGAACATTGTTTGAGAAGCAGCAGATGCGAGTTGCAAATTTAAACTTGCCCAACTACTATGTTATGTTATGTGCTCTATAAAACATCAATATGTTACTCAGCATATCCTAAAAAAAAACAAGCTGTACTTTAGACATACAGCATGTCAGAAATATATTGCTTCAAAATTTCTGCAAGCATTCTCTGAAAATAAAATTTTTTACAAAAATAACTGGTAGCATGTTACTATTTCAGACCAAATATTACTTGCATTTATATGTTTTTTTTTAGTAACTTTCAGATGAAGCTGAAAATGCTCAAAAACTACACTATTCACAGTTCGTGCTCAAAACTGCACCGAAACCCCTTTAAATTCACAAATTCACAATTTCTGCCCAAAACTGCACTGAAACACCTTAAATTCATCACTGTTTCACAAAATTTCCAACCAGCTAACTTTCGCACATATGCTGGTATATATATGTAACTATATACATTAAAGAATGCATAACTATGTGAGTAGACACTATATTATCACTGAATTGTACATACATATGATGTAGAAAGCAAAAACTATACCCGAGACTGCAACTTCAATAACAATTGTTGCATACTCTCTAGTTTCTGGGCGAGTTGTTCTACACTATGAAGGTGTGGTTTGGAAGATTCAGACATGCTTAACTCAGAAGCAAGGGATGCACAATTTGTTTGTGATTCTAATAATGCAGCCTCGAGTGACGATAATGTTGTATTAAAGGATGAAGAGAGTTGGTTCTCAGAAGCCACTAGGGAAAAAGGGCTCATTCCACCAGAAGCATTACTATCTCTACGACGGTTAACTGGTGAGAAGATCTTTTCAAACCCTTCACTTCCTGCGAATATCAAATTTTGAGTTGCCATGTTCCACAGTCTAGGTTGAATATAGAAAAACTTTACACCTAAAGGTGGCAAAATAGGCAGCACAGACTAGCGGCCATACTTAAAAAATAATATTAGCCTGGATGTACATGTTTCCTTTAACTGAGTGAATAAAGGAATCTTGTTTTTTTCAGCTTATTTGTTTTCATGTACACACAAACTAGAGGTGGAGAAAAAGGCAGAGGGTGGGCTGGGGTTGGGTAACGGATCAAGATTGGTAACTTTTACATACAGGTCAAGACTAGCTCGGTCGGGTATAGCCTACTCACCGACACTTTCACTTCTTTTACTTTTGAACTTTGTAGATAACTAATGTATTTAGCATGATTACAAGAAGTATAATTATAACGATAATATAAATTCACATACTAAAAAACAATTTTGGGATGTTTAAAGCCTTTAAAATACACGTCAGGTGACTTTTGAACTGATAAACCCAGTTGACCCATTTCATCATAAACTAAATTTATACACTTCAACTGTTCAACCTGTTACCAGTAAAATACAACCAGAATTGACCCGTTATATTAATGCGTTAAAATTGCCAAACTCTACTACAAACTCATTGTTGCAGTAGTCTGCTTGGCGAATTTATTTCATAGCTGGTCTATATTGCCTATGTGAAATAGAAAGAAATATTTACCGAGACTGCTTAGCTGATCCATTGTTGTCTGACCAACTGATCCTTCTAACTTTAACACACGCAAAGCCCCAGCAGTTATTCGCCCCATGGAATCAACTTCTGACTTGCATAATTGAGCAACATGTTGCAGCTCATCCTTGGTTACAATTGCCTCAACCTACAGAGCACCAATCAGTATACACACTTCATAACATAGAATGGCATTTAAGTAATTAACGCTAGATGGAAAAATGGATTGGATCAGGAGGTAGCATTCCCCTTTTAGCTAAAATGATTATTTGACATGTATGAAAGGACAAACAAAATTGACTGGTTCATAAACAAATGGGTTGAAACTGCCACCTCTATTAAAGCCACACACACAAGTTAGATGTAATTACCGGATGTTTCACAGAAAATTTTAAGCTTTCCACCACCCAATTGATCATCCCATTGACACCATCATCTTCGTTTAAAACTATGTCAGCTTCAAGATCTACCCCACCATGTGACTCAACAGTTTTTTTGTGCCCATTTTGGTGTGCTACTTCTTTCTGCTGTTGGGGTTTCAACGTCTTCAAGCCTTCAACACCAACCTACAAGGACATATACATTTGATTAGAGGTGGTAATTTCAATGCATTAACTAATGAATGGGTCAACTCGAGTCAAATATCAACTCTAACAAAAATAGCTTAAAAGCAAACAGGTCAAAAGTCTCCCAAAATGTGCTTGTAATGCAAAAACCTTCTACATCTTTTTCCTCATAAGGTTATAACTGAAATAGTTATAAAAAAAATGGGTGTTCATATTTGACATACTAAATGTTTATGAAATATTTAGAATGTGGGACAAAAAAGTGTTTCAGGTCAGACCTGTACCAAAAATACCTATTTTGACCAATAACCCACCAGCCCATTTTACGACATCTACATCTGATCATTACTGTAAGCACACTAATCATATTTCATACTAGCAGCAGATGGAATGATGGTAATAAAATGGTGGTACAAGTAGAAAGAAATTTGGACATTTTAGATAGTAATTCACAACACCAATGTGAAAATTCATATGTGTAGTTTTAACGACTTTAAGCATGCATAAAATCTTTTTCACGATATAATATCCATGAGTAATTAGTAAACAAAACTAAATTATAGTAATGAAGCAAATGCCCACCGTCACTGATTCTACAGGATACTTGAATGCTCCAGATAAACTCTTTTTGCCATTAACTGACTGTCTTTTGCTGCTGTTTGCTTTAACTTTAAAACTGTCAAAAGTTGTGTGCCAACACCTCTCTTCTTTGTAAGAATCCTCAGAACAGTAGAGCCACGCCCTTTCTGCCATCTCTGCACCCTCCAATGCAAATAACCAGTCCTTCAATTCTAGAGATATATCCACATCATCAGGTGTACCCAAGTGCAAGTAACCACTATGATTCTCCTCTATACTTTCACCTGAAGTAAAAATGGGCATATACTGTCAATAAAAGAGTAAATAGCTTCACTCACAGGCTCACAGCTAAAATAGATGGAATTGGCTAAAGGTGTCAACACAGGTCAAAACAGGTTGCTTTTAGTGATAGTTGGGCCCACATCCTTTTTTTGTTTGTTATCTTCAAAAAATAGAGGATGTGTTAATTATTACAAAACTAATATAAACTTCTGAAATACGACAAGTTAGGACGCTGCAAAAAATGTAAATACACTTTAGACGACTTTCAACCCATTTGGATGTTAGCAAAAAAATTATTTGACCCTTTAGGGATAAACTATAATCCAAACCGACTCTTTCATAAGTGATGCTTTGGAATGAGTAAATCATCACAGATTAGATGGCTTACTTTTACTCTCCCTGGCCTCGACAAGCAAAGGTGATGCTTTGAAAAGTTTCGACAATGGGCCCACAGATAAATGGTCCAAACCCTTGGAGAGCCCAAACCCTGGCCCACCATCTGGTCCTAGAATTCCAAAGCGGTGGAGCAGAGCTTCAGCATAATTCATTCCTCCTGCAAGACGTACACCCGCAATACAAGCCGACACACTTAACGTATGACACTCGGTATCTTGTGCATTATAAGGAATAACGTGCACCATGCTTAAACTCAAAAATGGAATATTCGTTTCATTTTGCACCCAAAAGACAGCTCTCAGTTTAGGATAGCCATTTAGAGCAGGAAGAACATCTTCAGTAGCATTTGACACTAAACCCTTCGAATGTACTGGGGCTATCTCAGTTTCGGCACAGTCAACCTGAACACTGTCCCACCTTAAAGTTGATGAAATTGCCATGGCACCACCCAAGGTTCTATGAGTAACTTCCATGAACAGATCATCTCCAACAAACTGAACTAGAGGCATTCCCTGGATATCCACCAAGGAAGATTCTAGAAATATTAGTTTAAGGTCCTTAACTGCTAAACTAACTGCAGTATCACCAGGAGCCTTTTCTATCAGACTTCCATTAGAAAGCTCATGCTTCACCGCCTTCTTCTGTTTACTTTTTCCAACCACGGCCATTTTCTCGTTGACTGTATCAAAATACGTATATAGATCCAATACAAAAAATAGTTGCTCAACAGAAGTGTTGGAGAGATATTGTTCACAAGCAACTCCAACTCTAACAACTCCTCCTGGAGGAGGGACGTCTATTAATGGGCTTCCATCTGCTGTTACCATTGCAACCTGAATACAAACACCTTTTACCTCAACACATTTCCACAACTTTGAAGATTGTGAATGGGACCCATTTACTCCTTTCAAGCTATCACATGTTTCTAGAGACATATCAAATAAAGATGCTCCACTTGTCCATTTTTTTTGGCTAGCATCAATGGGTTGACCCTTCCAGAGACAGAAGCATGCAGGATCCTTGTCAAGATTGAGTAGCCTAAGCCTCAGGAAAGGTGACTCGTGAAAGAATAGGTTCTCAATATGAAGTCTTGCTCCACTAAAGGAGCTATCATTTTGATTTTCCAGTGGAACAGTGATATCTAATCCTTTAACTTTGACTTCAAGGGAGTTGACTGAAAAATCTGGTAAAATATCACCAGGATTAACCACAATTCCATCAGCTAGTAAGGATGCAATTCTTAGACATGACTCTTCTTGAAGATGTATCTGAAAATGAGCAATAATATGTCAGCATGACTTGGTAAAGTCAAACCTATGTTAAAAGTTACGTTAGAAATGGCAAGATGGGAGGGTCGGCAGGTTGGGTAAGATGTAAAGTGGGTTTGGGTTGAAACAGGTATCTATTAGACAGGTCCAAGAAGAATTGGGTTGACCTGTAAACACTCTTGACCAATTTTAAAACTTCTTTAAATAACTATTGATTTAAATATGATTACAAAAACTATATTATTACGATAATAATCGAAATCTTGAATGCAAAGATTTTTAGAAGGTTTTAGCCAAAAAAAATACACTTTGGGCGACTCCAAGCCGTTTGACTCATTACAACCCGTCCCTTTTTGGTTATATTTTCTCTTCTGACCTGATTGAGATATAACTAATCCAAATTGACGCATTCACAAGTAAATGGGTTGAAACTGCCACCTCTAGTTTAATGTAACATAATAAAATAAAATGCACTACCATAAGAGGCTGGCAGTCAATGACAGTTTGTGAAGAAAAGGATGGTGGGTTAGGTGAAGGCATAAACTGAAGACAATGGAGGGACATGAGTGGAGCGCGTTCACTTAGTTTCCACTGCTGATCCCCTAATGGATATATTGGAGGACAGAAGTTCTTTCCTGGTCAAATATCAAATAAAGAATTCAGTCTTCAACAAGCTATGAGCCATATGCAAATTAAATAGTCAACATATTTCATAATCAGATAATACCAAAATCTGGAATTTGCAGTGGTTCATCTGCAGCATCCTGCATTGACGGTTGCACTAAAGCACATGGTGGGCGAGAGGAAGTATCCCTGAAATTTATCATGTCAAATCCCATTATAAAGTAGTTTTGCCAACAATAGGAAAACAACTATTAAAAAGAAGTATAGTACATACTCCCCACAACTTCCAAGTTTCGATACTCAACAGAGTCTTAAAAGTAAGGGTGACAAGTGACCACTACACAAAAATACAAAATAGTTTATTAATCAATGACAAGCTTGTGACACAATGTTTTGATTCTTAAGTTGTCTTAAAAAAAACTGACTTAGATAAATATATGGTTTTAAGTACTTATTAAAAGGGTGGTTGTAAGTGTGGAATGCCATATTCATTCAACTTAAGTGATGCCGACATCATTCAATTCACTATCACTTGTATTGCAAACAATGAATGTATTATTTCTATGGCCTAAACATTGTTGACACTTAAAAAAAGTCCACAAGTCCATGACAGAAAAATGTATTAGCAATACTTCTTAAATTGAGTGATTTTCTGCTAGCATGCACCTATCTACAATTTGAGTCATAGTTACCAGATTCGCTCATCTTGCCACGAACCGCGATCCAGGTTCGGCCGAACCGATTCACGGTTCGAAACCAAATCGAGAACTATCGGGATCTCGAATTGTGGTTCCAAAGTAACGTTCCCAAGTTCTTTCTTATCTGTTCCGAGTTATTGTGGGTTTGCAAATTCAACTTCGATCGACGACGTATCCAAATGTCAAAATCCGCGATCCAGCAAAATTACTTCCGATTTGAGCATTTATTTTGAGGAATTATCTACTAATTAGTTTATTAAAGCAACTCAATCTTTTCTAACTAATAAAAAAGAGAGCCCAATAAACCTATTATTATTGGAAGATATGCAATGGGAAAGCATACAATCTTAGATTTGTATCAGACTATTGAATAAGAATCATGATTCTGATGGTATTAATGTCATTAAGTTTTGGTATAACTTTTTGTTGTCTTTTGAGTTTTGTGTTGAGATGTTATTATGAGACTCAAGTATTAATATCATCTTTTTGGAATGAATGAATTTTATATTACATATAAAAAATTATACCATTATTTATAGGGTACATCATACCAAACTATATGATACATCGTACCGGAGCGAACCGAAATGAACCTGCCCCCCACCCCACCCCACCCCACCCCACGAACCGGATTCATGGCACCTCACAAACCGCAATCCCGACCCGCGTCCCCGTACCGAAGCGAACCCGAATCTGGTAACTATGATTTGAGTGATAGCTCAGACACAAAATAAGTTTAATTATCCTAATGATTTTCTCACTCGCTTCTAGTTAGTCTGCAAATTCATACAGCTTCAAGGATATCAAAAAGAAAAGGAAAATAAAAATTCTGGACCAACATGTGCGAGGTGCAAATCAGAGGTGGCAACTTCAACCCATTTACTTATAGATGGGTCCACTTCAGTTATGTTTTTATCTCGAGCAGGTCAAAATGTCAAATAGGGCAAAAAAGATACTAGATAAATAGGAAACGGGTCAAAAGTCTCCCGAAGTGTATTTTTAAATTATGTAGCATCCTAATCACTTTCATTATAATATAGCTTTAGTAATCAAAATTTAACACGCTAACTACTTATAAGAGCTAGTGAAAATGAAAGTTACAAGTGTTTCAGGTCGACCTAAGGCATACCAAAAAACTACACATGCCCGACTCACCCATTTTTGTCACCTCTAGTGCAAATATGCAAATGCTGCATAACATCTAAAAGGATCACGAAAGCTTCATAATAACAGTAAGAAAATAATTAAGAAGACATAAGTGACTGCAGTATACCGCAGAAATAGTCCACCCATCATCACCCGAGTTAAGCATTTGGTTATCTCTCCATCAGAAAGACTTGCCTGCAAGAGCAAATTGAATATGCAATGTGAATCAGGAAGATAATTTCTTCCCACTTATACAAGCTAACTAAGCTGGATGGCAAGAAAGTTTACAAAGGAGGCAATAAACACTAATTTTTGTGTGAATATCATAAGAAGTTACCCGGGAAAAGAGAAGTGACTGCACCAAAAGGTCTAACTGGAAATCTGCAAGTAAATTAGAATCATTAGCAACCATTTTATTAACAAGTACATCTTTTTTTATTTGAATTGGAGGTTACTATAGGCTATATACATCTAGTGGATAACTGAAAACAACACCATTCCTAAATAAATATCTTGGGTATGAAAGAGAAAATAGTCACACCAAAAGACGGGGTACTGAAACTATAAGTAACCAACCAGTATCCTTGATGCAAAAAAATATATGATCCACCATAATGGAGACCAGTGTACGCCCTGCAGCTTCTGCTGATCGCTGCCAGATGAGGGATTCGTTAATGGCCTGGACAGGTAATAGTGCTCTAAAAAAATTCCATACCAAGTAACAACATCACAAAAGAAGCCGAACCTCTTGAGCATTTGGATTCAAATCTCCTCTATTTAGACAGACATACAATCCCGTAAAAAAACGAAGAAGAGCTCGCAGTCCTGCTCATGTTATATTATTGTAATGCAAGACAGTCGAAGAAACACGATAATGAATTAGCAACAAAGCACGGACACGGGAATGTCTACTCACCTGGCTCACTCAAAGCTGGGCACACAGCTTCAGTAATATGTAGCTGGAGTTCCAACCCTAGCGGACTATTAAGCTCTGTCCTTTGTATCGTAATCTGTTATAGAAACAAAAGGTAGTCACATGCAATTCAGATAATCATTCACAGTACAAGAACACCATTAATTACACCAAAGTTCACAGCTTATCAATCAAGAGGATTAAGTGTGTATTACATAAGCTTCTCCGGATATTCCTTCTAGGAACCGCTCCCCACCAAAGAATACTCGTTTTGCACCATCGTCGTCCTTAAATGCACCTTCAGAAAACGCTGCAAACATATCAGGGTGAGGCAAGAGGTCGATGGATAGATGCTCCCATTCAAGTTTCTGGTGACCAAAAGAATAAGTATTATAAGTGAACATGAAGTGACCCAACATGTAACAAAAGAAATTAAGCTTTTGTAACACCAGTTATGTACCAAATTAACATCCCCTCATGTAACAAGTGGCAAATTTTACATGACCTAAGTTATCAACAACAAAAACAAGTTCCAAAGAAATTTAAAAAATTACTTTGAAAACATAGATGAACTTCTTGTCATTTGAGAAGTCCCTCGCTTCTTTAAGGTTTACCACCTGCTAAAAACTTTCAATTAGCAATCTGATATAGCAATTAACCCAACATAAAGGAAATCATTAAACTGAGTGCAAACTTATAAGATAACCTGCCAGTTCTCATTTGTGGTATATAGCAAGAGATTGCGGATGGTAATAGACGCCATTGGTGATGCCCTGGTAGGTAAAAACATACAGAAAAACATGTGACAATGTTTGGGCAATAACAACAAGTATACTAAGAAAAGGGAGACTGTATGGTCAATGTGGACCAAAATCTACATTATACAATAGCATGACCTCAGAAGCTAAATAGTAGCCAGCACAATTCCATGAGGCTAATTAGTGAACACCAACAGCTAGTGTACACAAAAGACGTAAGCACGTATTTATAGAAGGTCATCAAGAAAAACTGAAGTCAGCCAAGATTGAATGAAGAGAGATGCCAACGAGTGGAATGTAGCAAAAAATCTCTCATGGTAGGAATGTATAAAGCTGGTATTCATATCCTAAAGCTCTAGAGGTTAGGGGAGTCTGCTTATTAATAACTTCTATTGGGTTCCATTTTTAGCCTACCCTGACCAGTTAGAGAAAAATCCACACAAACAGTTCCTATTATTGTTAGCACTATAACTGTAAATGGTACAAACTAAGCTCTCCCACATATCAAGAATTCCAAGAGCACCTCACACAATCACTATTTTTAGTATTTTTGGTGTAATTTAGTAGTATATTTGCCGTTCAAAAAAAAATTGATGTAAGAGCCCATTTCGGATTACGCACAAGGTTAGTTATCATAAAGGCATATTAGGCAGAGTGGAGCTCGGATCAGAAATGTACCAAGTTGCTCCTCCTCGATGTCGAGCACCCCCATGTGTCTCAAGTAAAAGATTGACAGTCCGTACTTCCAGTGTCATCCCGTCTGCAATCTGATGAAGTAAAACAATCAGCCCTGGAATCCTTAAAACTCTTCAATAAATACTTAAACAAGAACAACAATACCCAACCCTGCAGGTTAACTGTTAAAAGAATACAACCAAACCAATTTATTGTGAGAGCCCAGGACCTTGAAAGATAACACCCCACTTACCACAATCACCAAAACTGATAAACTATGGCTGTTCAGTACAAAGTTTAATTGTGGATGCAAAAGATAAAAGACTCCTAAAGCTCATAGACAATGATGGCCTTCAATATTGCATAAGAAAATACCGAAAAAAATAGCTTCATAAAAATTGTGGTTGCAAGGTCTTGTAGATTGCTTCTCAAGTAGTAACCTATGATGCTTTGAGCAGGTTCATGTTTACTAGAAGATCATTTACATACTTAAGGTCACTTACTTCCTATATACTTTTCCTTAGACTGCTTCAATTAACAGTAAACTAGCTCACAGTTTCACATGATATAATTGCTCCGTTAATGCGACAAACTCTCCACTAAATTTAGGATTGTTCATTTCAGGAGCAGAAATGATAATCTCTTCCACACGACTAAGCACTGAACATTCTATGCAAGGCTTTAATCAGTGATTATGCTTTTAGCGCTCTATTTCTTTTCAAATGTATATACAGCCACAACTTTACATTTAGAACAATCTAGAAACAAAAGAAATGACAAGAAGCCGAAAACTACACCATTTGGAGGGACTAACCTTGTCCGCAAATCCATATCCACTTCCTTTTGAAGGACTGGATGGCGTTTGTGAACTTCAAGAATATACAAGAGAATAGTAATTAGGGAAATGGAAGTGGTTCTTCAAAAAATATACTCATTACCAAGATCTATAATCACATGAAACTAACAGAGTAACAGGTACCTGTCTGTACTCTTATATGCATCCAAATCGTCATTTTCCTCCAAAACCAAATCAAGCTTATCAATTTGCACAACAATCGACTCAACTTGTACATTGCTCAAATAAGGAAGCTTACAAACACAGCCATTTCGAATCAGATTAGATACATGTATGTGTGTATAAATTTAATAGCAGACAGTTATCTACAATACCGGTAGCAATATATGAGTTGAACAAAAAGCTACGTACTATAATCTCTAACTTCCCGAGTTTTGCGGTTCTAACATTCAATGCTGGTGGCAATCCGAGACTCGCATGGAGAGCATCACCATTTATATCTATCAAAATCAAATCCATCATTTAAGCCATACATAATTTTGTATCAAAGCATCAAAACTACAAATACAATACCGCAATTTTCGATCGACATACCAAAACTACTAATACAACACGAAATTCTATTAACGAAGCACCAGACCTGCTATTGCAATACCAAATCATCGACAAAGTACACAAAATACTAATAAAAAACAAAATCTTAGTATGGAGCATCAGAACTACTAAGGCAATACTGAAATCTTCGATAGAACTATCAAATTTAGTACTGCAATACAAACTTTGCATCCAAATCAAGCAAGTTGCTAAAACACCATCCATACCAATCAAAAGCAAATCCATCTATTAAATCATAAAGAATAGCATAGAAGCACCACAATTATTAATGCAATACTTAAACCTTCCAATCATATTACTAAGGTCTAAAACTACCAAGTGGATACAGAAGTCTCAGTTCTATGCATTAAAAATTACTAAAATCTTTAATTGACGTCCAAAACTACTAATGCAACACCATCATATCTGATCAAAGTAATAAAACTACTAACACAATACCAGAATTCCCAATCAAAGTACCAATGCATACAGAATTCTCAAATCTAAGCATCCAAACTACTAAAGAATTCACAAGATCTTCCATTATATTACTAAAACTACCAACACAATACAAAATTCTCGAATCTAAACACCAAAACTATTGATGAAGTACCTACACCTTCGATCTAAGTACTAAATCCTCAAACTGCTAATACGGAATTCTCGGATCTAAGCATTCAGAACTACAAATGTGATATCTTAATCATCGATATAAAGCACCTAACTACTAACACAATACATAATTCTCGAATCTAAGCATCAAACGTACAAATATAATGCAGAACTCTATTATCAAAACATCGAATCTACAAATGTAATACCAATATCCTAGATTGAAGTACCAAAACTACTAACACAATACAGAATTCTCGAATCTAAGCATCCAAACCTATTAATGCAATACCTACTACTTCATTTGAAGTACTAAAGCATCGGTCAGACAGCTAATATGGAATTCGCGGATCTAAGTATAAAAATCAAAACTAGTAATATATGCAGAATCTATTATCAAATCATCAAAACCACTAACGAGATTTCATAATTTTTTATCCTAAAGCACAAAAACTATCAACACATAGCCTAATTCTCGAACCAAAGCTACTCGATTGAAGTACATACACTACTAATGCGACACGGAAATCATCAACTGAAACACGAAAACTACTAGCAAAATTACATAATTCACGGATCGAAGCATAAAAAGTAGTTCAAAACCAAATAATTATATAAAATTCTACACAATTGAGTTGAAAACAAGCAAAGTTGTGAACCTAAATTGGAGAGCTACTCGATACAATAGCATGATTCACAAATCGAAGCTACTCGATCGAAGTATATACACTACTAATGCGACACGGAAATCATCAACCGGAACACAAAAACTACGACATAGCTACATCATTCACGGATCAAGCATAAAAAGTAGTTAAAAACCAATAAATACATATAAAAATTCTACACAATTGCGTTGAAATAAAGCAAAGTTGTGAACCTAAATTGGAGAGCTGAACAGTGCGTCCTTGTAACTTGAACTGATCTCTAGTGAATGATTTCAGCCAGTACTTTAAAGTATACTCCAGCGCCCTTGCTATTATCGATTCCATTTGTGTACTCTATAAATTTCTATATATAGAGAAATGTATAGATTAAAGTGATGAATGGCGACGCCGTGAAAGGCGGGGCGTCACCGGAAATGTATAGAGACAGAAAGAGCGAAATAGATATAGATAGATATAAAGTAGATCAACGGTGGTGATGGAATATGATTTGATTTGATTTGATTTGAATTGAAGTGGATTTTGGAGGTGATGATATGGAGAATGATGTGTTACTTTTGACTGTCAGGTAAAGTAAAAGTTGCTTTACCTGTCGGTGTCTTTCTTTGTAAAGTAAAAGTTGCTTCTTTTTTAATGTACTACTACACTACAAACTTGCTATTTTTTCAATGTACATTTGTTTATTTATTTATTTATTCCGGAATTTATCCCTTTACTTTTATATTTCACCCATAGTCCCATAGTACCATAATTCTCTTGATTGGTAGTGATTTTCGTTTTGGTACGAATCATATCAAATTGGGTAGGATTCGTAAATTCTAGTCAAAAAATGATGTTTCAGAATTTGTTGGTTCGACGAACCGAATTTGTGTTGGTTCAGCGAATTCCAAGACGATAAAACGCGTTCCAAATTCAGTTAGATTAGCGAATCCGATTGTGTCTCTTCAATTTCTCATTATATTTGATACATCCTATCAAATAGCAAGGCCCTTCACTATCCAAATTAATGATAGTCATGCCCAAAAATTCTTTTTCCATACTCTAATCAGTAATTCAGTATTACAAAAATACAATATACTTATGGAGATAACTTTTACAATCTATTATTGCATTTTAACTTCGGGTACATCGTACCGAAGCAAACCAAAATGAGTCTACCCCCTTCGAACCGAATTTTTAAGACCTAGCGAATTGCAAATTCGTATTGCGAATTCGTACCCGAGCAAACCACGACTCGGGTGACTATGATTTCACCTCTCTCATACTTAACCTTTGACAGAAGTGGGTAATATTATTATATTGGTTTTTTATAAGTGCTTTCTGCTTAAAAGAATAAGAAGATATTTACTTGCTTATAAAATAAGTAATTAAGCAATTTCTATTAAAAAAAAAAAAGTTTGATATTGTTTGTTTGCTTTATAAAATACAACAATAAACATAAAAATAAAATAAGCACTCGCCGTTAAAAAAAAATAATAAAGAAAAGCAATCCCAGACACTCTTTTATTATAATTTTTTATTTTGTTTTTCAATTGTGGTATTTAGATAAGAAATATCGAGTTGTAATCATGTGCAAACTTGATATTTGGTGAAAATCAAGGGACAAATCTCAGCCACACATTTCCCTTTTATCTCTCCTCTTTTTGGTATGTATTTTTTTTTTTTTTGAATTTTTTTTTATTTTATGATTTTTTTTAACAAAAACCCATTCCAAAAAAATTTTTAAAAAATTATAAAAAAAATAAAATATATTTCTATGGGTTATGTGTTGAAAACGGATGGAGACGGTACGGGCGTAACTCTTAATCGAACGGCTACGCCGTTTCGGGGGCTTCGCCCTTACTGGTCGTAGACCTTAAGGCATTTATAGAGGGGTTGGAAACCGGACGCATCTGTGAATGGTTTGGATTTGATGGGCGGCGATCCAAGAGATGGTGGTGGTTGGATACGGTACGGGCGTTGCCCTTAGCCCC
>JAOEHQ010014601.1:0-15590 GCA_025447715.1 Asclepias incarnata
TCCTTTTTGGTGACTCCCCTTACTAGTGAGGCAGTCTCTCTAGACCGGAGGTAATCATAGGCTCTGTCAATGGCTTCCTTAAAGGTCTTGGGAACCTTTGTGGTCAATTTTTCTTGGAGGGGACCAGGATGCAGAGCCAGCGTGAAGCCTGAGATCTGTTGGCTTTCAGGAAGGCCAGGTATCTTTTGACACTCTTGAGTGAACCTCAAGATGAAGTCACGGAGCGACTCATTCTCCTTTTGTCTTATCAAATGGGCTTCCAAGTGATTACGTTGATGCTTCTTTTGTTGGAAGAAATGGGCTGTAAACTTTTCTTTCAAATCTTGAAAGTCCTTGATACTTTTTTCCGGTAGACCGGTGAACCAATCTCTAGCATGACCTTGCAATGTTCCTGGGAACAAGTGGCAAGCCACAGGATCCACCCATTTTTCCGTTAGGATAGCTTGGTCGTACAATGCTAAATGGTCCTCTGGATCCTTAGTGCCGTCATAAGTTCCCACGACAAGAGGAACCTTCTGGCCATCCGGGAATGGGTACTCCGCAATCCAATCACAAAACCTCGACTTTACTGCTGACTTTGGGATGCTTATGACTCGTCTCTGTTCTCCTGGTTCCTCACCTGATAATACTTTTAGCATTTTCAGCAACTCTCTCGCCGGATTTGGTGGTGGCGTTGGTTTGGGATGAGGTTGTTGCTTCTTAAGCTGTTCCACCATTAAAGCCATAAGAGGTTCCATGGCCCCTAGGGTTGGTGGTGGGGGAGGTGGAGGTGGAGTTAGAGTTGGTTTGAGAACATTGACGAGTTGGGACAACCAATCTTGGTTGGGTTGTGCAGTTGGTGGAGTATGTGGAAGAGGTTGAGAGGACTCACCAACAAGCTTTAGCAACTCTAATAAATGGTTTTCTTGCACAGTAATAGTGCCTGATGAGCTAGGAATGGACTGCCCAGCAGGAATCACCGAGTCGCCTCCGAGTGGGAAGGATGTGACTGGCAGGGATGTGACTGGGGTGGCATTTTGAGTAAGAGAGCTCATGTTTTTTAACAACTCTTGGGTGTTAGAAAGTAAGCTTGTTTGAGGGGTACTACTTGGTGTTCCTGATGCAGAGAACAACGACCTCATCACGCCAGAGTCTGAGGCAGATCCTGTATTCATATCTAGTACATCTCTAGAAGAATATTGGAGCCTAGATCTGACATCTATCAGATTCTGATCAGGGATTCTTTTCTGACCTGAGACTTGTTCATTACTAACAGCCTCTACAGTAATGATGGGTGGCGGAGTGACAGTGGTATCTCTTTGTGACCCTTCGCCACTAGTTGTTACTTTTGAAAAAGGAGTTTCTTCCTCAGCCATGCAAGACCAAGGAAAAGTGAAAGAAAATGGTGATTTTGATTTCTAAGTGAATGGAATCCGTTCAAAAAAAATGGTCCCACGGATGGCGCCAATGTTCGAACCTAAAAAGACAGGCTCGGTGACAATTAGAGATTTGACGTCACAACCATCGCAACTCCTGAATATTCAGTGCAAACCTAACAAGTTCTTAGCGAACCTAAGGTGGCAATGGTTATGGGATAAATGTATCACGATGAATGTGATTGATTGATTGTATGTGTAATGAATGTGAATTCAATGTGTTGAATTGAATGTTGAATGACTTTTGAAGAGTTGTATTTATATGAGAATATTTGGAAGACTGACAAATGCTTTCGGAGATTCGCATGTTGTCAGTTTCCTTATTCTGCAAAGTAATAAAGTGATTGCAAGTATAAACTCTACAGGACGTGAATATACGTATGTATGTATTTATTCAAATGCTCGATGCTTGTACTTGTGTTAATATATGAAATTATGGACATATATGGGATTTATATTAGCAACAATACTAATAAGTAATAAGTGATAACACCCGGCTAATACTTGGCTTATATTTTGTGCTCGGCCCACATGTGCTCGGCCCACATATGCTCGGCCCACATATGCTCGGCCCAAACAATAGCTTTGTCTAAGCAATGTGTCTCGGCCCAAAGAGGTATCTCGACCAATTAATACTTGGCTTATGACTTATACGTATCTGGGACTTATACTAATAACTAGACTTATTTCTCACTACTCGGCCCACCTTCATTTAGGTCATACTTATGTATTTGTTTGTAGCCGCTGTACATGTACACATGTACGGTTGAGAGAGTGGGCGAGGAGAGAGAACAGAGAGTCGAGCGAGCAGTGAGGGGAGCTCGAGCAGAGGGGGTGAGTCGAGCAAAAGAGATAAGGTAATGTATACTCTATCCCTATTCACATTACTCGATCCATTTACTCGATCCATGATATATGCTCGATCTGTGTGATACGTATATTCATATATCGTCCCTCGTTACTCGATCCCTTTATTCATATCTTTGCTCGATCCATACATATATGCCCGACCTACTGTTGCTCGATCCATACACATATGCCCGACCTACTGTTGCTCGATCCATACATATATGTATATATACATTATTCATCTGCTCGCCCATGTATATACATACTTATGTCCGGTCTATTCATATGTACTATATACTCGGGCCTATGATATATAATCAATGTTTAGCTCATATAATACATAAGAAGATATTAGGTGTATCTCGGTCCATGCTTTGTTTGCTTAATATTTGCTTCACATTAGGAGACTCCATTCACATTGCTGTGGCTCTAGAGTAACAATGGTTGCCAGGCATGATTTGTCAAGCTTATCTATTATTCATCGGTTTATTAGAGTGTTTATTTTCGTGGATATCTATACACGATCAGGTAACAAATTTGGTTTTGTATGTATGTATGTTCTTATTTTGATTCAAGTGTAGTAGTTTCTCTAAGTTAACAGTTGCATCCATTAAAAATATAATTTAGGCAATCTATGTATTTTGATTTATTTAATTAATTTATATGTTCGTTGAACATGCCTCAATGATATACTTTGTAAAACAAATGTTTGGAAAATCTATACAAGGATTAGGTAATATTACGACAAATGTACGTAATGTCTATTTTAAATCTTAGTGATTTTACATATATATTTTAAAGCTATTTGGTGGTATACGAAATGTTGGTAGTTAACTACATGAAAAGGGGGGAGGTGGGAACATTAGCCTTGAATTACTAACTTGGGCAAATTTAACTACTAACAATTAACATGTGTTGTTTAAAAATAATACATGGAAAATGAATTGTTTTTTTCTTATTAAAATCGTTTTAATATCAAGGAAATACTTAAAGTCATGTTAACATCAAGTTGTGTTCTCGCATCATTTTGAGCCACATTATCATAGTGTTTTTCCTTCAATGGTTCTGAGTTTATGATGTACAGTGTAGTTATACATTCTTTAAAATTTTGTAATAGTTATGAGAGTAAACCTTACTCCTCTATTTTTAATTTTCTATAGACATGTTACTTTCATATGTCCAATCATGTTTGAACGTGTTTCTAAATAATTTGGAACGCCTAACATTTTAATTATTTTCTGTGAGTGTATTGTCTGCACAACTATAAATCTATGTCACTAATTTCTAATGGAAAAAACCTTACATATGCAATTTCATAAGTACGAAAATCCTCAAGATAATAATTATATTGTTGATGAACTTGCCTCCATGGCAATTTCAAATAAACCAGAGATTTCAAGATTAATTGTCTTATGACATTTATAATAGATGTCAATGTACTTTATGTTAAAATCAAAGCGTTTATTTCCATATATTTAAAAATGTTGTTTTAACACTTATATCCTTCTAACTTTATAACATACCGTAAATGTTTTCATTTTGCATAACCTATGTACTTTGATTTATGGCATTTAAGACTTTCTTTGTAACAATTTTATCACATTTTTATGGTGGCTCACATACTCAACATGTAGTATTTATAATTATGAATGTATCCTATTATGAAAAATTAACGTATTGATGTATTTAGCTTAACAAGATTTTACGGTCGGTTTTGATATTTAACTTACACGATTGTTAAAAATAAATGAGTTTTAAAAGTATTTTGATTAAGTGAAGCAAAGAAAATTAGAATGAATAAAATAGAAAATCACGCTATCAGTATCTTATTACTCGGTATTATTTTTCTTTTCATTTTTACGGCGGGGAAAAAGGGTTTACAAGATTAGATTAACCACAACACAATAGTGTGCGTGTGCGTGTTTGGGTGGGTCTGAAAAAACCCCAAAAAGAAACATAGAGACATCAAGGGCTTGGTTGGTTTGTTGGTTGGTTCCTTAGCAAAAACACACACAAAGAAAAAACATCAAAATCAAAATCAAAATCAAAATCGAAAGATGGAAAGGGATGATGGAGTAGTAATTTCTGCAGCAGATCGAAAAAAGTTGGTTTCATATTTTCTTGAAATTGCTGTTGGCCAAACTCATGATACTGCCAAACAGTTTTTGCAGGTCCTCTTTTCATTTCTTTTTTTTTTTTTCTTTTTATTTCTCGATGATCAATTTTAGTGTTGTGTATCTTCTAAAACTATAAATTTTTTGATTTTATTATTACATATGAAAAGTAGGGTTTTTGTGTATGTGTATCTGGCTAACATTATGCATAAAACTTACAAGTTCATACATAAATTAAAGGTTTTTATGTAAAAATTAGCATTTTTGACTGTTGTTTTTTGTGTACAAAATAACTGCCGCCAAGGTCTTGGGTTCGATAAACATCTTGGGGTAGGTGGGGAAAGGGTTCGTAAACGTTGACGGGGATACCTTGGTTAGGTTGCGTACATCTGAGCCAAAGACTCCGTCTTCGGTGGGTAACCTGAACAACGAAAACTTCCCTGTTTACTCAGTTTTGGTACATAACAATCCATCTTTTAGTGATCCAGATGAACAAACAAAAAGAGTGATGACTAAATTGAACAAATGAAAACGTACGTTGCTATTAATGCAGGAAAAGAAAAAGAATAATCCTAAATGTAACTGCTACTGCTATAGAAGAGTTGAATTAAGAATATTTCTAATTGGCATTGAGGCTATGCTACATAGGGTTTTTAGTGTTTTAATTTTTTTCCGTAGATTTGGAAGTATTAAAGTGTTTACATTATCAAATAAAATCAAGTTTACCCTTCACATTCCGGATTAAAAGTATTGCATAGAATATGGTAATCAAGTATCTATCATGTATATTGGATTTTAAGTTTTCCCTTTAGAAGTTTATTATATGAATCTATGTTATGGTTTGCAAGTACTGTAATGCTCTCTGATGATGTTCAGGCAACAAACTGGAAGCTTGAAGAAGCGATTCAACTTTTCTATTTAGGAAATGAATTTGAGGGTTCTTGCACTCTACCACCAGATAATGACGTGTCCGACCAAAATGCAGAGTGAGTATTTTTAAAATTGCTAATGGTATTTGCATGTGTCTGTGCGTTCTGGTTTGTGTTTAGTCGAATATTTTCTTGACTTGGGCCATGTTCTTCAATTCAGAGGGCCGGAAAATCAGATAGGGTTTGAAAATGTTGGAGATTTTGGTGGCAGTGAAGTTCGTGCGCCTCTACCAGTTAAAAGGGATGTTCTATATGACAGTCCAGTGCTTTATGGGTATGTTAGCTTGTTTATATTTCACTTCCATCTTTTTCCTTCTATTTTTGTTGCCGTTATGCAGTTTCATTGCAAGAAATTACATCTTGGTCAACATGATGTGATATATTATGAACTGTGTTGTGCATCAATTATGTCGACCTGGTTTATGTATTTTTTTTTAGTGATTAATAAAGATCTTCTCTCCTCTGTATGTTAAGCTCCATTGTGGACCTCAAATGGGAACTTATTGATTTGGTTTCACACTTTCACAACAAGGCTCATTCAAAAGACTGACTAAGTAAAATCATCACCATTAGTAGGACGAGGGATATGGTGATGATTTCATTTTGGTAATTCTTCTGAAAATAGAATATTTGTAGAACCAAAGACTTGAATCATTTGCTACTGACCTAATGTTCCGTTCCATTTTCCATTTTCTGTTTATCAACAGAAAAGGAAAAACCGAATGAAGAAAAGGTGTTCAATGGCCATTTTCATTTTTTAAATAGCTTTGACAGATTGAAAACGCAAGAGTTGGTTTTCTAATCTTTGTTTGAAAATTTTGAAGTTCTATATACGGGTTATATTAAAAGATGGGTTTGACTAACTTAAAAGAGATTTGGGTCTCACATTTTCTTGACCTAGACCTCTAATACCATATACAATAAATGTTTAGGTCTCTGAGAAATTGGTATTGCTACAAAAGTACCATAAATTGTACTCCATATGATCCCATGGCCTCATTGCATAATCATAATATTTGTTTTGAGACATTTGATCACGTTATTAACCTTAATTCAAACCTAGTTTTTTCTTCCATAGAAAGTAGAAACCAAACCTCATCTTATGTATAGCGATTTACCCATTCGAATGCGATCATTGACTAGGTTGTTTGATGGAACAATCACTTCTATATTTTCAAAGTCTTAAGAATTAATCAAAAGAACATGAAATCTTGACCATAAAGTTTGATGTGATTATTTACTTTCCACCTTTCGCACCAAAGCGGCAATCTGAGTGTGTGACACTTCTTTAAAGCTATGCTGGATACATTTCTTACCAAGTGGAGATAGTCAAAATTCGCTACACAAAACTTACAATGTACTTTTCATTGGGTCTTTATCATTCTATGAGTTTCTTTTATTTAACATTTCCCAATTAATTATTTTTCTCATATAGTACCCTAATGATGCTTAGTTAGTTGATGATATTTTTAAATTGCTTATAATGCTACTATATTGTATAATATCATCATCGATGTGCCTACTTATTCTATTTTTTCTTTCATTACATCTTTAGAGCATCAAGGGGGTTTTCTCCATATGAAGCTCGGGCAGCAGTTCCCTCCCGCAATTCTGATAAGGAATCGAAACGTTCTGGTGTCTGGGGAGCAGACCAAGGTTCCACCTCAAGAGCTGAAACTTCTAAAGATAATCTTGCCTCCTTGTACCGTCCCCCTTTTGCTTTGATGTACCATGGGTCCTTTGAGAAGGTAAAGCATGATTAATCTTAGTTATATTTTAGTAACTTCTGTTTGCAAACTACTTTATGTTATTCCATGGGCCATTGAAAAGGTAACTCATGATTAATCTTTGTTGCATTATAGTAATTTTTGTTTCTTTACTACTTCACATCTCACAATCAATCAACTTTATGACAAAGTCATGAAACATGAAGACAATATTTTTCTTTTTTCTTTTTGCAATATGTTCATAGTTTATTTGCTAAATTTCTAGGCAAAAGAAGCTGCTAATGGCAAAGACAGATGGCTTATAGTAAACGTGCAATCTACCAGGGAATTTAGCTCACATATGGTATATAATTTGCCAATCCTTGCAACAATGTATGTAACACGTAACATTGTTGGTGTTTGTCGCTAAATGCTGTTTTTAAATTTCTTTTACACAGCTTAACCGGGATACCTGGGCCAATGAAGCTGTTGTTGAAACAATCACCAATAATTTCGTCTTTTGGCAGGTTTGTTATGCGTAACTTGTTTTTCCTGAGTTGTTGTGAATTATATAATTTTTATTACTGTATCTTGGAACTTCACTTCAAGTTTATTTGATTATGCCATTTCATCAAAGGTTTGTATGTGGAGTTAATTGATCCTGGACTCACTAGTAGCGACGTCAAATAATGTTTATATTCTTTTGTATGACTAGTGGGAAAGATAACATTCTCATCACTTATAAACAGTTATTTGGTTATATATCACAAGAATGCTACTATAAATGTCACTGTTCTGTTCTTTTCCCTTATCCCAAAATTTGCAATACTTGTTACTTTGCTTGTGATCCACGAGCTTTATTTATTTTGTTTTTAATAAGGGATATGTTATTATATTGCACATAGGTAGGCGATGATACTGAAGAGGGCAGCAAGATAAGTACGTACTACAAATTGGATTCCTATCCTGTTACTCTTGTCATTGACCCTATCACGGGTCAAAAAGTGCGGTTATGGCGTGGAATGGTCCAACCAGATTGTTTATTGGAAGTACGTCTTTTAATCAATCACTTGTTAATAACACATAATCATACATAATATAGTACTTAAATGGTTGAAGGGAGCAAATTTCTCAGCATGATTTATAAATGTTTTAAGAAAACACAAACAATAGGCAATTGGAACCCTGATGTGCCAAAGTATCTTAATATTAGGATCTGTTGCAATTTATGGATGCTAGCCCAAAGGATCATCATTTCAGCTTGTCACACAATCATTCAAGAGAAAATCTTCACACTTCGCCTTCCAAAATCCAAGGTCCGAGATTTTTATTTTATTTTTGTATTCGATTTATTTAATGTCTAGTATATTATTTGCACTTATATGAATGGAATGACGACTTTTGAGACCTTGTGAACAGATGAAATAAATGAAGATGATGAGGAAATTAAGCTGGCACAAGCATTATCAATGGGAACAATCAATGATAATGTTGAAGTCTCTTTAAAAGGCTCAGATGCTGTTAAAGAGTTCCCAAAGAAAGAGAAGTTTACTTATCCACCATTACCTGAAGAACCCCACGGTGATAGGAACTCGCTTTGTAGGGTCAGAGTCCGGCTTCCAGATGGGCGAAGGCTTCAAAGGAATTTCTTACGCTCTGACCCAATACAGGTAATTGAAAAAAAAAAGTATAGTTCACCTTGAAATCACAATGCGTGGGTCAGGTAGAAATGGGTTGTGTCAGGTTAGCTTTTTAAGTAAATGGGACGATGTTGCCATCTTATTCATCCCACTGCAACTTATGTCCTGTCTGGTTTTTGAGTTTCCACTCATTGTGTGTTTTTTGTTTCCAGTTGCTGTGGTCATTCTGTGCTGCTAACTGTGGCGAGGAGAAGCAATTCCGATTGACTCATGCTATTCCGGGTGCTGTGAAAGACATGGAGTATGGCAGCACTTTAACGTTTGAAGAATCTGGTGTAGCGAATTCTATGATTTCAGTTACTTGGGAGTGAAGTTTAAGTGTGGTTAAACTGCTATAATCCTACTAAGGATACGATCCATTTTCTTGTATTTTGTGTATATACCTATCTTACTAATTATGACCCAAAGATGGAAAGTTTTTAAGTTATGAGCCATGTTAGAGCGCCCTTTATGCCTTATTGGTCTGGATATGTTTATTTTGTTGACTTACTAATGAAGACCACATTGTCTTTGAACGATGGCATTATGTTATGAGCCCCCAAAAAGGTGCATGTTTTGTACTTTTGCGATTTCTCGGATTTTCTATCACTTCATTCAATAGATTAGAGCTAAAAACTGATTGAAATGAATTTTCGAATAGATAAAAAGTTGGTAAGTCGTTGATAAATAGCATGTTGGCATTTTCATCTAATTTTAACTTACTAGAATTGTGCCTACATAATGCATGGAAGTGAATACTTGAGTTTAATATAACTTACACTACTCGCCGCCACCACTACCACCACCTGTCGCCGCGGCCACTGTCGCCACATTGCGCGGGTACACCTCTAGTAGATTGGCAATTGGTTTAAGAAGTCCATTCATTTTTATTAGGGTAGAAATTATAATGTCGTTCCATTAAATCACTTGAATTTATGTTAGTTGCAAAAACCATTCAATACAGAAGATTCATTATTGTAAAGTTTAGATGTGGGTGATGTAAATGGAACGCTTATGAAATCTTATATCAAGTAATTTAGGAGATACATTCCACGTTTGTTATATTTATGATGGGATCGAGTATTATCGTTGTTGCAATGGTTTCAAGTTATAAAGAAAAACTTAAATTTGAGACCAACTTTTTCTCTTAAAAAATAAAAAATAAAAAATTAACATGTTATTATAACTCTTTAATTTGACGACAAATTTGTTCATATATATACATTTTTTTTGCAATTTCTTGATACCCAACTGATTCTAGTGTTTGGTAATATGTAGAAAAAATTGATATGAAAATTGGGAAACAAAAGCAAATATTTGTTTGCTTAGGTTTTTTCCAAACACTTGATATAATAAAGGACTCTTTTTGAATCTCTTATCAAACATCCCCAGATTATGTGGATTTATGTGTTTGCAAAAAAAAAAAGAAATGTATTGTGGGAGTGTAAAACCCATCAACTTAGATGGGTTTGAATTTTGGGGATAGTTTCATAGACAAGTGATCCACGGATAAGACTACCTTCAATGCAAAGGCAAATTTTTACTACAAATTTGTCCACTCAGCATGCCACATCAGCTTTTCATAAATTCTTACTACAAACACCTTTTTGACCCCAATGCTAAACATTAAATTCTTACTACAAACTCCACTTAATTTCCACATCATTACTCTCATTTCCAAATTTGTGGTGATTTGTGGGGAAGAATTTTGTCTACAAATCTTGACCACCCCATTGCAAATTTGTATTACAAATTTTGCCACATGGGTTACAAATTTGCTACAAATCTCCCATTGGAGGTAGTCTAAGTGCTCTCAATCAAGAGTTGAAACTGCATTTGAAAGATATTGTGAACATAAAAAGCTTCAAAACGTGAGTGGCTTTTTACAACCAAAAAAGACTTTAAGTGACTTAAACAACAAATGCGCATACTTGGTTTATATCGAGTGCCGTAAACCCCTTTGATTACCAAATGCGTCTTTGAACAATATGTTCAAAAGTGGACAAATTTCAGTACCATCTCTATTATGAGGTTTCACAAAACTAGTCTGCACATAAGATGCAATTTTTAGAGATCTTAAAATTATAAAACCACTATTGGTTGCTCAACGGGGGCTAAAGATTCGTTGATACATAGCTACATACATATATACGTTCAAGATGAAGTCAGTTATCTTCCGCTGAATGTGCACATCTCTACAATGAAAATAATGAACCGCATGAAAGGAAGGTTTATCCAGCACCATCATCAGACTCCATCTGCTTACGGCTTACCAGGATCCCTTCATCCCAAATCTCAACACACCTACAACGCATAAACATATAAAAGAATATATAAATGAGGTCGTTCAGCATTAATTACAGAAAAAACCACCAAAAGCACCATAGGGTGGTGTTGCACATAGGAATACACAAATAAAAGTGACTGCATGAAGGAATACTAACCTTGATCCACTGACATCAATACACAAAAAATGTCCATCTCGCCATCCGTTTTTAAAATGGCCAAAAAATATCTCACCATTTGTTGAATAGAAACGCCCTTCTCCATTTGCCTTTCCCTTCCAGAAATTCACAAACCACCTATCTCCCGTGTGAAAATAAAACCATCCCTACACAATAATCAAAACATTAACCACTGGAAATCGAAAACTCAAACCTGAACATGACATTCCTACCTTCCCATGCATGACATCATCCCTCCATGACCCGCGGAAGACATCACCATTGCTGAAGCAGAATGTACCCAATCCTGATCTCTTACCATTGCGCCACAACCCATCATAAAAGCTTCCATCACCCAGTGACAAACGACCCTATTAAAAAAGGTTAGTAAGTCCAACTATTAGAGGAACAAAAAGTGGGAAGTTGGTGATGGGTCAATACGAATTTGGGACCCAAATGGGTCGAAATCGGTTGGTGTCGGGTTTGCTTAAAAACACTTTGTTATTCTTATTTTGAACAAGTGGTTTGTATATAATTACGAAAATTATTTCATTTAAATAATAATCTAATCTCTTGAACAAAATAACTTAGAAGATTTTATGCATTAGAAAGGATATATATACTTTGAACAACTTTATACCCATTTGATCTTTTTCTTTTGAGCTAATTACTTATAGTTTACCTGTTGACATGTCAGAGATAAACCATAACCTAAATCTATCCCCCCTCATAAGTCAATGGACACCTCTACTCTCCACATATAATGAAAAAGGATAGACACTTAGTATATATAAATGAGCTAAAGTAATCACCTTCCCCTCAGGAAGACCCCCTTGGCACCGCCCCACATATACCCCTCCACGATAGTTTATCTCAACTACAGGACTCCATTTTTTCTGCGACTCACGTTCCGATTCCTGCATTAGAATAAACATTCTGTAAGGAAATCGATGATAGGTTCTAAGCAAGAGAAAACATTAAACTACTGATTATCTATCAGACTTGCATACATTTTAACTTGTGAAAAACTTAATATTTTTCAAGGTTATCAAAAAGGTTGGTTGCATAGAATGGTATACAACTTTGGTCTGATTTCTGTTTTGGGTAGCATTAGGCCGAAATTACCATCAAAATTTCAAATAACTTTATCAAGATAAATTAGCTATAATAACTAGTTTTCAAGCACCACATGAAAAAAAGGAAAATCAACATGGTAAGAAAAAAACAAAACATCAGCTCCCATATCATCTGTTTCACCAGTTACCTTACCAAAAATTCTAAAACCTGGGTTACCTCGAATCAAATTCTTTAAAACGCAAATGGTCTTTTGGCCCTAAAAGGTTGGTCATGTAAAACTAATCAGATTACAGTTGGTTACTTCTTTATGCAACTAGCCCTTGTCAAAAATGATCAGACAGGTTAAAAACTTTTACTATTTTATCTGATAGGTCTGAACAATTATAAACTTATAATGAACTGCCGCATCATATGGGAATTTCTTAGAATGAGTGAGAAATATCATCCTAATGCATGTGCTTAACTCATTCTTCTAAGAAGGAGATGATGACAAGTTGCAAATTAATAAGAAGATACGAGGAAAGAGAAAATGTCTAACTATTTATATATATCATTACTCTTTTAGAATTTCAAGATAAATAACAAGTGCGAAAACTCAGAATGATCACTCATAGTGAACATATACATCATTAAACTAGGAAATACTGATCACAACTAATTCTTTTTATCTTTATGCTGATTTGTAGAACCCAATAAATTGAGTTTCCGGAAGTTAACATTAGGAACTCTATGTAAAAGAGATGGTTCACATTTCTTAATAAATTAACTCTACATAAAACAAGGTGCTACTTACCAGCATAGATGCTGCTCGGGCAGAAAGTCTTCCACTTTTCTTAGAAACATCAGGATACACTCCATTTTGATGAGAAGAAACGTTGCTGTTAAAACCCATTGGTGCTTGCGAGCTAGCAGCAGTTGATTCATCAAATGACATGTTTACAGAAAACTGAGTCTCGTTCTTCAATTCGAGTTCACTATTTCCGTCTAAAGAGTGCATGACCCGCGAGCCATTGGGACCATCTTTCAGGTCTCCTGATGGCTTTACACCAACTGGAAGTTTATAGGTCTTGAGGTCAATCAAGAGAGTATCATTTGTATCATTGGCTGACTCCTCAGCAATAAGATACCCTGGCCTTCTATTAATCAAAAGCTCCCTTTGAAGAGTTGGTGATCCTAGATGATGCAAGTTAAGTTTGTGATTAGTTTGACCTGCAATGTCTTGTGACTTCAATGACTGGCACCAACACCCATTGTCAACTAGAAGTGGCAATTTTGCACCATTTAACTACAAATGGGTCGATTTGGGTTGTCATTTACTTCAAGCAAAGGAAATGACAACCCATCTGGGTCAGATGAAAAAAATTAGCTAAAAGAGGAACGGGCTGAAAGTCGCCAAAATTCTACTTTTAATGCATACAACCTCCTATATGGTTGTATTAAAACATCCAAATAATAATTGAAAATAATACTGTTTTTGTGAACTATTAGCACATTAGGTTTTAATTAGAAGTTTTAAAAAATGGGTGTCTGCAGGTCAACCGAGACCGAGCCGACTTGTATCTAGTATCTACCCACACCTGTTTTGACCTGCTGCTATCCAACCCGCCCATCTTGCTACCTCTGCTATCAACCATAGTCTGACAATGAATTTCTACCTCCAGTTGATTCGTTATACAAGGTGGCTTGTGGAACCTCAGCATTACTTTGTTCAGCAACATCATCAACACTAAAAAGACAAAAAAAAACAGCGTATTTGTTGTGTAACATTGAAAATGATATTACAAATCCAAGTCTTTAACTAGCACCAAGCAAAGACGACAAACCTAAATGGAGTTTTTTCATTGGTAGCATTGCTCAGTATTGACTGAAGTTCTGAAGACCAATTATGAAAACCTTCAGCAAGACCATTGGTGGACATTCCATCTGGGTTTTCAAAACTTTCTGACTTCATGCCTTGAGAAGAAAATGTACTATCCGATGAACTGTTTCCTTTAAATGTATCCAGTTGGGAACGTGGGCTCAAAATGTTGAAAATGAAAGGAAAACGTTTGACCATTCTAGAAAATATGCCATCCTGTTTAGAAGACTCGGGCGTTGTACAACTGCATACAATGTTAACAAAGTATGTCAAATAAAATATAAAGAAAACATGGCCTAGAGACATTTGTTAGTTATTATATTACCCGATAGTAAATATGGTTGTTGCAATTGATCCAGGAGTCATATCCGGTTCATGAACTACTGAAGTTATAACATCCCCCTGCCATTCTGCAACTTGACGAAAATTAAGCAAAATGCCACCCACATCACTTCTGTCAACAGCTGTTGGACTCGCAAGAATGAATACAAGAATTCCACTCAAGTCCTGGAATTTCATAAAATAAAAATTTAAGCATGATAGTAAATAAGAAAATCATGTCATATCACAATAAAGAATATAGTTGAAAATCGAAATGCACACTTAGTTTAATAGACCCAAAATAGTCAGCAGACCTTTACACCTGAGCCAAGAAAAGGGCAATCATATATGGCTTTAACAACCGAAGTTTCAACATCATGACCGACCCCGTATCCAATTTTCGCATCCTTATAGCTTCCTAAAATCTGACAAGGATGAATTTCAACAGAAAAAAAATTAATATGGATGTTATAGGTAGATATTTAACTCTTACAAACTATAATCAGTCATAAAACATACTTTTTTGAGGTCAGTGACTGCAAGTTCTTTCATACTCTCGTGTGGAATATCTAGAAATCTCTTGTTGTGCTCCTGTCAGTGATAGAACCAAACAGTTACAAGAGTAATAAACATTTGGAAATATAAAGTATGTTGTTAACTACTTACAGAAGTCAAGATGGAGACTGCATTTAATGCCATCAAAACAGCATTATTTGCAATCTGCAATGCCTCGTCTAAAGTTACAAGGTCTTTTTCTAGAAGTGCATCAGCATCAACCACTGAAAAGAAAATAGACACATTTTTTTAGCTCATTGACTAGCAAGATAATTAGAAGTTTGGTAGCAAAGAAAATAGACACATTTTCTTTTAGAGCTGAAAAGCAAATTATAGAAATCTTCTCTATGTGTCCCTTGAGCATCAATGAAATTATGATGTCTAATCGATGAAACTCACTGATACAGAAATCGGTAAGCCCCTTGAGTTTGTTGAGCAAGTCCTTCACCTGCAGATAAAACATGCATTAGGGAAAGGTATAACATGATGGGTATACCGGCATCTAAAAAAATGAGATTCCTGAACATTTTATCAAGTTGCGATAAAGCTTCTTCCTAAATCATTACATCTATACTCCTTTATAAAAATTATCACACCCCTCATTTTTAGAAATAATTACACAATAGTTACATACGGAATTACT
>JAOEHQ010014612.1:0-15590 GCA_025447715.1 Asclepias incarnata
CAGCATTAAATATGTTTTGTATGACAAATTAGTAAAATGGGGTCAAGGGTAATAATAATTTGTAAGGGGAACAACGACAATAGAGGCAACACAAATGAAAAAAAAAATACCTTTACGCAATTCTTTTGTGGTTTGGGAAACATCCCCGGCTCTAACATTGGTAATGTTAGAAAACGCTGTTTGTTGAGTAGCTGGTCCCGAAATGTGAACCTATCATGGTAACGTCACATTATTAACAAAAACATGACAGATTAATCAAAGTTTTTTTGCAATCGTTGAAAAAGAAGATATGACGTTGTAACTTTATTATCTATGGAATGCACATTATATTCGTTGCCCCATGATATTTGGTGATGTGCAGGTTAATTATTACAACGTCCATAGGTATTTTTAAAAAAATATGGCAAGTTCATTAATGTTTTCCATAGGTGATTAAAAAAAATAGGTATTATCTATTAATCAAAAGTAGTCAATTAATCAAAAGTAGTCAATTAAAATTAGGTATTGTTTTTGTATAAACTTTGAATCTGAATTCCTGTTTTTTAAGGTGTTAAGATTGAACGGGGGTTTTGGGTCAAAATGGCTTTGGGTTGAAACATGTCAAGTATGGGTTGCAATGGGGAGAGTCTAAGCTCAGGTTGACCCTTGATCACTTTTTGTCAAGTTTTTAAATTTATTATAGAATAATTAATATATAATGTCTTAGACTCTTAGTTATGGCTGAAACACCATATTTTAAATAAAAGGAGGTTACGCATAAAAAGAATAGATTGTCGGTGATGTTCAACCCATCTTGTTTGACCTCTTGCCTGTTTAGCTAATTGTTTGATTTAACCAGATAAAACATAACCCCAATCAAGACCAGCTTAAAAAAAAAAATCCAATATTGAGTTGACTGGTTTTCATGCTTACTTTCATCTGACTACCTGTGGAAATTTTCCAGATAGCTTTATCATCAGTAAGGGTGAATAGCAGAGTTGGATTACCTTTACATATTCCCTCCTCTTGTAACATTCAAGAATTCAGTGTATTTATGTCTCATTGTTCCAGGGATCCATATTCAACAGGTGTTGATGCTGATGCATTGAGATCCTCTCTACCTTCTCGTGGTATGTAATTTCATAACATTTTAAAATGACTACAAAATATTTCATCACCAAGATATTTTCTTAAAAGTTTGTTCACAAATTTTGTAGCCCCACCTGTCGAAAAGGACAATGAAGAATTAAGACAAGACAAGCCTGATGAAACCAAATCTAGCCAACAAGCTTCTGATACCAACTCAGTAGCTTCAACGCATGAGCCAATGGAAACTGGATTACAAAAGAAGCAATCTAAGACACTAAAAGATGCGGTGAAGCCGAGACACAAGAGGAAAAACAAGTAGAACTCAGTGCCATGACAAGTTAGATTAAAGCCGACTTTCCTTGTATTAAACTATATAATATATTCGTGTAGTTTTCTCCAATTTGCTTTAATTATTAACTGAAGCGTCTTTTTTTTTTTTTGGCTTAGAGGATATATAGCAGAAGTGTTATATACAAATATATATTTATTATGAAATGACTATTCTACCCCTAGCTTATTCGCCAAGTTGATGTACATTATATAAGGGTCAAACCCTATTAGTTATATACACACAATATAGCAATAAAAACTCTATTTCTCTGTGTGCCGCCACTAACCATCTTCATATTCTTCATCTAGTTTGTTGATGCAAGATCAAGGTTTTCTAACAAGAAGCAATTTCTGTGCAAAGTTGAAGGAAACATTTTTAGTAAGACGAGCCTAAAGGGAACCACTTCAAGTGAGGCTGTTTCTTAGAGGTGCAATTTCGACCTGTGTTATGCCTCATCTTCAATGAGTTGACTGAGTAAAACAAAAATAAGTAGTTAAAAAAGGAACGGGTCGAATATGTCAATTTGATCGACACAAAATGTTGCATGTTTTGGACCCTCTGCGGTCTTTGTATCAAAAGGTACAACTGGGTTTTTCCAAATGAAGGGAAAATAATCGGTAAAAAAATATCTGGTTGCCTCTTGAAGTATATAATTAGTCTATTCGAAGGTAGTATCATATGGGCCAGGTTAACAAACAAGTTTGATAGTGATTCATATGAGGACCCTTAATGAATTTATGATCCTTTTAATTAACATGATCAGATAGGTGCAACGAATCCACTGTGTGGGCCTCGGGGGTAAGTTTTCCCTTACATCTCGGGTTCGAGTCTGGGGTTTCTCATCTTAAAGGAATTTTTCACGAGGAGGGGGTTGGAAGTCTAGAAAATCTCTGGTTAAAATTGCCCCCAACACGTCTGAATCGAAACTAACTTTGCAAAAAAAAAAAAAAGTTGCAACGACAAACCAATACAATGTGACTAATGGCATATCTATATTACTATATAAAGCATCACCTTCTCTTTTTTTCCCCTCAAATTACAATTTTGAACTATTCAAAACATTCAAAATCTCTACTTATAATCATAGTTGTCAACTCGTGACTCGTGATACGACTCGTTTTCGTGATTTTTAAATCGTGACTCGTATCGTGACTCGACTCGTAAGAGTCAAAAATAAAAATTATATAGCAAAAATATGTATATATATATAATGAAATCATATCATTCTTATATATATATAATAAACAAATATATAATATTTATATATTCAACTACTTAAATCCCACTCCTGTATGGCTGTCTCACATTATTATTATTATTTATTACGTTATTATTATTATATCTATGAAATTGATGATGGATGGAATACTTTTCAATGTAACATTGAAAATAAACTTCAACCATTAGATTGACTATTTGATCCATCGGTTGTAAACTAATAAAATTCATGGGGAATACAAATACTAGTGAGTACGTTATCTACTTTTCTTTATTAATAAAAACAAACAAACAATCTCATCTGTTAAACACCATCTTCTTTTACACTCTCTCCTCATTTTCTTTTAATATGTATACATGGAGTAGTATCTCGTAAAACTAAACGCAACATCATCATCATCATCGCCATGGATCGGTCAACGACCATTCAATCAACGATCCAAATCTTCCTCTAGCGGCTTGTTAATGGTTGTTTCTTCTTCTTCCTCCAGTTTTTTCTTCATTTTTGTGACTCGCACGATTCCCGATACGGTGCGAATCAGACCGAGTCACAACAAGACTCGTGCGAGACAACCCGAGTCAAAAGCTGTTCCGAGTCTATGTCCGAGTCGTCTCTTTTCTACTCTATTTTGACTCGACTCGTGACTCGTACGAGTCTAACAACTATGACTGTTTCCTATATGCAGGAATATATATTATTGCAATTGCAATGAACGATTAATATTATACAAAGATATAACCCCTTGTCCAACCCCAACCAATCTCATCAACCTTGGCATATTTTACTCTGACAAATGTTAAGAGTTTCTTGTATGCGACATCAAATCTAAAACAAAAAGTCTGTGTTCTTGAATAGATGAAAAGAAGTGTCACAATAACCAATCTTTTTTCTTTTTAAGAGCATCACAATAACCAATCTTTACTCATAAACAAAATGAAATATACATCTTTATTAAGTGTTTCACATTCCAATTACAATAGATGAAATTAGGGATGTCACGATATAAAAAAATAATGTCTAGAGAAGTAGAAACACTTTGTGGTCTATTTTTTTTTCTAGGCATTGGATTTAATACGGGGAACAATGTCTTCTTGCTGACGGATTCATATTGAGGAGAAGATCCTAATAAAAATTCTAGTGGAACTTGTTTCACAGTGTCTTCAATGGGAGGGTAGAGTTACCACCAACTTCAGAAGCCAAAATATGCGAAACCATTTATCTTTATTCTAAGAAAACCAATCGTCCAACATATCTTTGTTGTTGGTGGCAACTTCAAAACATTTGCTTAGCAGCTTGTTATATTGGGTTGTCTGTATATACATCGGGTCAAATAAATAAATATTTAGCTAAAACAGGAAAAAATTAAGGGGCCTACCATGGCCTCTTCACCAACACAACACCCATTGAAGTCAATCAGTTCAAAGCAAAAAGTCAAGGGATGGACAAGTGAAATAAAGAGATGGTTGTAGCCTTGTAGGGTGGAAAAACCCATCTATAAACATAAGTGTGTTCATGATCATTTCATAAAAAGGATATTTCCCAGTTATAGTATCATTAACGCATATAAGTCAATGAGCCCTCACCATCCAGACTCCAGAGTGACAATCTATAACCTGTCAGAATTGAAAAATATTAACGGCTGCTACCCAAACAGTAAAAGTATAATAGTATAGAAAAGAAGAACATGTAGAGTTTTAGTAGCAGTTTACATAGGAACAAAATACGATAGAAACGGAAGACAATACCAATGATGAAAATACAAAAACATGCCAAATAAATATTATTGTAGCTATTTCAAAAGAATAATATATGTGGGAATGTAATCACGAAGGATGCCGGATAGAGAAAAGAAACTAAAATCCATATCACGGGATCTCATATTTGTTTGTCGTATCTGTATGGCAGCACAGCTGCTTAGTACTTAGAGACAAGGCTCTTCAAAATGTTAACAGCTATTATTTGGTCTACATGCGCTATGTGAGGAAATTTAGAACTTTAATGAAAAATAAAACCAGACTTAAAAAACTGATAAAATGATAATCAAAAATAAAACCAGACTTAAAAAACTGGAACAGGAAATAGATATTTAAATATAAAATAGAGCAGTTAGTATTCCTAAAAAATAGAGCAGTTACTAATCCTAAATTTAATTCCTTCATTTCATCCCCTTAACTTTTGCACCTGATTGGCTGTAAACTGCTCATTTTCCTTTTCCCACTTCCTTTTGCGGGCTGCCTAAAATGGATAGTCCAGCAGTAGCTGGATCGGACCAGCCAACAGCTGAGTCCAATAACCCAATTGGGTCTGTATCACTATGCAAGTAAAACTACATTGTCAGCAACAGAGATCCGTTCCCAGATCAACCTACAAGCTTCAGTCATATATGTTCCTAGGAAGGGGAAAGGACCACAAGAAAAACTATATACCCTATCCCATCCAGTCTTAACTAGTATATGTGACATCATATCCAAGCAGATAATCCGGCAAACAATGAGAAACATATATTATGTGCTTGGCACTTTCCTGCCAACAAAGCATCTTATCATTATTATGGTTCAATTTGATAGTATTAAGGAAAGTAACCGCGGTTTCTGCCAAGATAAACCACGTTTAAAACCGCCTATTAAATGTTGTAGAGAGTCAAGGCGAAATTACAAATCGTGGCTCACCTGTTATGATTAGCTGGTCCCCCGTGATCTGATCACTGATCAACTAAGACACTGATGACTTAGTCCCTGATTGAATTGATGATGCACATAAGCAACCACACTCACTGATGTGTGAGTCTCGCTAATTTCTATAGTCTGACTAGGTAAATTTCATTGTTTCACATTTTGTATGTTAATCAAAGAATAATTCCAAGCACAACAATCATGATAAAATCGATTTGTGTCATGGGATGCAAGCTGTGAACATTAGGGGAAATGAAAAATTACTTGAAATATATCTATAAGATATTAGCCAAAGTGATGGGGTAAATGATGTAGTGACTTAGTATTTTGATACAATAAATGATCAACATTTGGAACTTATTGTAGTTATGCAACCATAGACTTCTCAAATTACTTGGAAAAAATGTACTAATTCAAAAGACGACTTTGATTTATAATGCACTAATTTAGAAGACCATCTTTTGCAACAAGTTCAAAGATAACTATATGGTACATAAACTAAATTGTGTGTAAACTTTTGATATTTAGAACTTCAAAATAAGTCACTGCATCATCCACACACACATTAGATAACACCTTATTGATATATTCCAAAAAAATATATATATAAATAAATCAGAAAATGCATTAGATGATAAGTGGTGCAAGAAATATATCAAGCATATTGGAAAGAAACTGATCATAGGTGTGGGATAGTTTAGTGCCCCACACAAGGATAAGAGTATATACCAATGTTTTAAAAACCGGATTTTCCACCTCGACCGGTCGAACCGGTCGGACCGGTTGAACCGGCCGGTTCAACCGTTTGACCAGTCAACGCATTAATCCTTATTTAGGTAATCACCCGAACCTGGTCCATGAAACCCCAAAGGCCCAAACACTCACCTGATCTCATTTCTTGTCTAGATACATCCCTCACCTCCCCAAAAAGGTTCGCCAATCAATCAACTAATTCCACATATATATATCAAAACTCTTCATCTCACAAATATTTTCATCTCACAAATCTCTTCATCTCCACACACACCCCCCCAAAAAGGTTCGCCCACATATATATACATATCAAAACTTCTATATCTATATCTATACATATACCAAACGACACCGTTTCATTCCAAATCGATTCGAGTGGCGGTACCTCAAAACATACCAAACGACACCGTTTCATTCCAAATCGATTCGAGTGGCGGTGGTGGGCAAGTGGTTGTGTCGGGGGTTGATCGGAGAGTAGTGGCCGGTGGGAGGTGGCGGTGGTGGTTTTATTGAAAGGGAAGGAAAACCCACTAGGAAAGTGAAAAGTGTGGCACTGGTAGGAATGTCGGACTAGGAAATAGGAAAGCAATGAATCCCGGTCAAGTATTATCCTCCTTCAAGTTAAAATCTTTGGGTTTTTTTTATTTCCAAGGAACCGCCGGTTTGGTTGAACCGGTTCAACCGGTTGGACCGCCAAAACCGGCCGGTTTAATCTCTAGACGGTCTTCTGAAATAACCGGTCTTAACTGAACCGGCCTACCAGCCGGACACCGGTCGGACCGGTCGAACCGGCAGTTCCGGTCCGGTTTTTAAAACATTGGTATATACCATACATAAACATGTACCGGATGGCTAGACATACCAGGGTAATGTGTGCATGATGGTTGTATATACTAACATATCAGGTGGCCGCATGTACCAAATTACTATGCATCCGAGACATAGCCATACACTCTCAATCGGTAAAGCCGGATATGTCTTTTTCACCAAATGTAAAAAAGGCTGTTCAAAATAAGGAGGACGCCATATAAACCAGGACCATAGACAGCATAAGGTTAGTTCCTATGGGGTCGTCGTGACCCCTTCTTAAAGCTCGTCTTCTATGACACCATAGGTAGCGGGTCGTCCTTCTTAGTCATCATCATGCACCGTCTTTTTCTTGAAAATGATCGACGAGATATGTGTGTGGTTTTAATTATTTTTTTTATTGGGGATGAGATGATGAAGGGGGTATGATAGGGAGAGGGTAGTTATTGGGTGTGTCTTGGAGAGAGAAAGTTGATGTGGCAGTCAAGACGAGAGGATGACGACGTCAGGATAGGAATTAACCTAAGAGCACAAAGTGGATTCAAATTCAAATAATCAATCAAAGATAGGTGGTCTATCTCTTTTGATCAAACACGTCAAGATGGAGTAGATACATGAGGAATGAGGACGGAGGAAAAGAATTTCTGAGAACAGTCAAAGTCTTGAGTCAAATGATTCATCATAGCCTCATAGGACAAACAACAAAATCCGCATTAGAAAAATAAATAATCATAATCAAGAAATTTGTTTAATCAATCAACAAACTTCGAACAGATGTCATCCCGATTTCACAAAGCAACAAATAAACAAAATTATTTGTCACTCTTCTATAAACCATGATCGAACGATCTAGTAACAAGTAGTATTTTTTCTTCACAAGATATCTCAAGTTCGAATAATATCAAGGAAACGGCAGACATAATATGTCACCCATTGTCCTAAGCAACTTCATTAGCTTAATTACTTAAACTAACTAGACGTTCATTAAAGATTCAATGAATGTCTAGTTAGTTCAAGTAAAAAAACTACTTTACAATAGCTCAAACATGTCAAGAGGGAGACTAGACGCAACAAACAAGCACGGAGAAATTGATATCAGAACAGTCACACTCTTTGAGCATCAAAAGAATCAAACGTCATTAACAACATAATTCCAACTTTAAAACAATAAACATGAAATACAACTGATAATAATGAACAAATAATCTAGTTAATCAAATTACTGCCAATAATAAACCAAATTAAAACCATGGTTATGTCCATCCATCCCATCTAATCCATCTGATACTACTACTATTACTAATTTTCCGGTATTGTTAGCCAATAACAAACATCGATCAAAGTTAATTCTTAATTAATCCAAACACAAAATATTTCCTTTCCACCTACAACAATAACAACCACAAATACTACTACTAATCTGCATTCAAGTCCAATCCAACGGTTTTCATTCCTTTACACACACCAACTTCACCATCTTTGTCTTTGCCGGATATATCGCTCCGGTGATCTTCCTTCCTTCCCAGCTTCTTCTCCCCCATCTCTTCAGAACTCGTCGGCAAAAACTGATATAACGTTGCTTTCTTTCGATTTTCATTCAAGTATTTCCTCTTCGAACATATGTCATCCTATATATACATATATATTTCCAAAGCAATCAAAATGAGTGCCTAGCTAGTTACCAAAAATTATTACTTAAACAAACAAAAATAATAAAAAGATTTTGCTAACAATAATTCCTAGTTAACACTCAATAAAAATAAAAATATTATATATTATATTATTAATATAATAATAGTAATTAAAAATAATGATCAAAATTTAAGCTACTTTCATGTTTATTAACCATATATCCTAAATCTAAACAAAATCCTAATAATAATAATAATAATAATGATTTATTGAAGCATAATCTTTCAAACTACGTTAAATATATGTATTCAGATACTACATAGTTGGTTATCATAAGTTTCTATAATGTCTGAACATAAGTCCATGTTTAGTAAAATCTTAATAATAATAACAATGATAACCTTTTGAACTGTGTTAAATATATATGTTCGGACTCTATGTATATTTGCTGAATATACATAGTGTCTGAACAGTTAAACCTAAGTTTAATAATAATAATAATAATAAAAAAAAATAATAATACCTCGGAAGAAGAAAGGTCTACCACATTGAGTCGTTTCCGTTTGAGACAATTAGTATCACTAACACACAAATCATCGCCACCACACTCGCTGACGCTAGAAGAACTACTACTACTAGCGACAGGAGGTGGTGGAGTAGAACACAACAACAAAGGAACCACCTGATTTTCTCCGTCCTCCTCCTCATCATCATCATCATTTACCAGTTCTTGTAATACTAATCTATCCTCTTCTTCTTCATCATCATCGTCATCATCATCATCATCAGAAGCAGTGTGTCGTCGAAGACACATATCACAAACAGATACAGCTGATGGTCCCAGTTTTTGGCCAGAAGCTGTCCAGGGAGTAAGCGACTGGCAGACACGGCAAAGCAAAACACGAGAATGTCGGGCGACAAGGAAGTTAGCTGAATGGACTTTACTGTCGCAGGTCCAACATAAGCTAGCTTGGTCTGATTCACAGTAGATCCTGGCTGCTGATTTGCAAAGCTCACACGATTTCATTTTTTGTATGAGAGATCTTTGAGTTTTTTTCTTTCTTTTATTTTCTCTCTCTAGAAATTGAATTGTGTTTTTCTCTCTCTAAAACGAAGACTTACTCGATGGATGGATGATCCTGTAAAATGAAAGGATTATGAGAAAATAAAAGCAAGATGATCGGATGTTAAACCAACAGCAAAAAAGGACAAGTTGCTTTTACCTTTTGAAACTGCCCTTGCTTTTAACTTTAAATTACGAAAATGCCATTACTTTTTTATTTACTAAAATCGTACCAAGTATTTTCTTTTCTTTTGAGTACAGTAAATTCTACTCTACTTGTAATCTACATTTATCGAAGAATAATTTTTTTTTTTTCCCTTTTTAAGTTGAGTTTTCAGTTAATAAAAAATATCAACTCCATAAAAATATTAAAAAACGAGAAGGATATAACGTTCTTTTACACTAAAATTGGATAATATTTTTTGGTTATCCTAAATATGGATTAAGCAGATAGAGTTTTATCAATAAAGGGATTACGGAATGTTTCTTTTGTCTTAAAGATTTGTTTTATTACTATTTTTATGATACTAATCATTTGCATATTATTTTCCTCAATTGCTATTGAAAATGGATACTCTATAATATTTTGAAACCAAAAAAATAAAATAAATTATATTTACATTTTTACTAACTTTATACCATGTTACATTATGTTTAATGTGCCTATCATGGTAATCTATGTGTATATATTTCATGATACAAATCTTCGAGGAAAACACTGTATTTTTTTGTATGAATATAAATATATATTAATATAATTGATTGATAAGTATTTCATTCCATTTCGAAGGAAAAAAAAACACACTAAAACATAACATTTTATGAAATGAAAAGATGTAGTATGAAAATATTTTAATACAGATGTATGGAATCTCCAAATAATTAAAGTCATTTGCTTGTGACTAATCATAGTTAGAGCCATGATTATGTTTAATTTATTTAATAAACCATGTTTCAATATTAAAAGCCAAAATATAATATACTAAATAATATTGCGTGTGAAAATATGCGTACGATTCTCAAAAAAATATTTGTAAGTACCTTTTTAAAAACAATCATCGTCAAGTCAAGACTGTTCCCCTACTAAATATTTTGAAGGTGGACATGAAAAGGGTTCGAAAACGATAACATAGATAGTCCGATACAAACAAGTCAAGACAATCCCTTTTTCAAATAACTTGAAAAGTGAAAACATCTTTCATTTACTTATTTACGTTCTTATATATACACCTCCTCAATGTACACATAATCTCTACATCTTCCGCTTCATATTAAGCAAATCAATATATTCATTATTTATTATTTTTATAGAACTCATTTATAAATTTTAGTTTTTATTTTTGTTTCAAAGAGAAAATCATCTCAAAATAGTTATACTATTTGATAAAACATCTCTGAAAATACATAGAACATAAAATGAAAAGAAATTATTGTCTATTCGAAAGAATTAAACATTATGCTATAATACAGACGATCTATCCAGTAATTTCATGATCGTTTCTAGACAATTCTATGATCATCTTAAAGTCTTTACCTATAGAGATTTTGAACATTAGATTTTTTTTTTTATTACCAGATCATCTTTTAAATCGATCAAAATATATATAATATAATATAGTAATATACAAACATTAATATTGAGGAGTGATAAAGTTATAACAATTTTTAATTATCTACAATAATACATGTTTTATATAGTTATACATTATATAATAAAATATATATATTTATTATGAATGACTAAAAATCATTATTTATTATGGATGATTAAAGGTTGTTATTGATTTGTCATTACCCAATTCGTATATATCTAGAGGTAGACACCTATTGCACTAATTAGGGTGGCTGTGCCTTCTCAAAAACTTTGTATTTAGAAATATTTTAAAATCTCATTTTGTATGGAATAGAATACAATAAAGTAAATGATTTTCCATCCAAAATAAACGTTTTTAGAGCCAAAATTAAATTAAAAATATGGATGGGTTTGAATGGGTAGAGTCGTCTTTTGAGAAAAAATAAAGAGAATAAACATAAGAAATTTCCACCGCTGGAACATGTGGTCAAGAATGGGAGAGAGTAGCGCCACATGTCATACGATGTGGGAAACAAGAGGGGGTTTAAATATAAATATTTTTTGTGTGGTCTAAGGTTAGGTGTGTGGGTCCCAACTGAAGATATTTTGCGTGAGAGGTCGTGAACAGGGACTGTTTTGACGTGTCATTTGACATGGAGATGGAATGAGTCTTGTAAAGATTCTCACTCCTTAAAGTTGGATTAAAAGATTTTCTACTAATATTTCTTTCAGTTTTCTTTTATTTAATATGATAAATATTCATTTACAAACCAGGTGAAAACTAAGAGAAAATTTCAATTATAAATTTTTTATTTTTCTATTCTTCATAAATCATTAGTTTCATTTAATTTATTTAAAAATTTTTATTTCAAAAACCGTATATCAATAAATTATAAAAATTATATGGGTGTTCTTAAAATTTCGTCATCTTTTATTAGAGAGATCATCCGATATACTTTCGACGACTTTTTAATTTTCGGGCGAAACCCGTGCGGCTAAGGGCAGATCCCTTCAGGTAGATCACCCCATCACCGATTACCCCCTATGACATATCACCCCACCAGCTACCCCTTATTAATACCTTTGAGGGCTACGCCCGTTCGGCTAAGGGCTACGCCCGTATCGTATCATCATCCGAAATTTTTTTTTTTTTTTTTTTTTTTTAGTGGGTTTTTTTTGTAGTAAAATATAAAAAATTTTTAAAAAATTAAAATGAAAAGAACAAAGTAAAAAAAATTTTAAAAAAAGGAAGAAGGGAAAGAAATTGGAAGAAATATGTGGCTGAGATTTGTCCATTGATTTTCAACATTTTTTTAGTTTTCATTTGATTACAACCCTATTTAATATATATATATATATATATATATATATTATCCGAAGCAAAAAACTTTAGCATAGTATTTGATTTCATGTATAGATTTCTTGATTATCACAATAATGCTGGAACCTAGTATTATTTTTGGGCTCGATATTTTAAGATTATAAGGGAATATTTATTTTATAAATTAAGGAAGGAAGGTGATTCTTACAATACAATAAATTTTTTTTTTTTTTTTTTTTTGGGTAAAAAATATCCCGACGACTTCTATATAACAACAATAATCAAAAGTTTCGTACAAGTAGTGCGGTTGTATACCACACTAGTTCATATATGTGAAAGATCACGTACATATAATGTACAATCTTTAACACTGAATGTATACACATACTAAAACATATATAAACATATATAGTTTGTGGTACATGAATCATGATTTATTTTGCATGGTGTAGGAACCGCTTCGCATAAACTAGAAGATCTTTCTAATCAACCACATTGAAATTTTATAGTGTATCTTTTACTCCGTATTCCACAAGAAGTGGTATTTTAATTAGAAGCTTGATTTTAGTATCAACTTTGTCTACAAATAGTTATTTGCAAAGCTTTCTTAACATTTTCCTGATGTTATACATATAACCCGACAATATGAAATAACCCAGTTCAATCGAATAGAAACCGAGTCTATGAAGTCGAATTGAGTTTACATCGCCATATACAGACCTATAAATAAACAAGTTTTTATGATAAATAAACATAAACATAAAAAATAAAAGAAGATGATATAGGAGTATAAAGTTTATAAATTGTAAAAGAAAAGAGGGTACGTCTTTTATGTTTAATTTATATTTTATTTAATATGCAAGCAAGCCAATGGAGCACAATGTAAACACATAGTAAGTATAGTAAGTACGATAGTATAGAAATATGGAAAAAGGTGGGAGAAAGGGAATAATATGGCGTGGGTGGGCAGCAACCATGAATTTGGGGAAAAAAATAAATCTGGATTCCGTAACTCGCGTGGCTAGATAGTAGAGACAACGTGGCAACCCCTTGTGGTAGAAATTAGTACGCTTGCCTCATTAAATCTTACTGTATTACTAGCTTTAGGACCCGTGTGAAACACGGATAGTCCAAATGACGTTTTTACAAATTAGTTGTGTGTAATTTGTTTAGCAATATTAAAGAAACTCATTATATATATGAAGTCCTTGACCCAAAAATTGATTGTTCCTATGAAATAGCCAACTTTTTTAGTGTTGATAGCAGTATTAAGGAAAACATCTAATCAACAAAAACATACGATAAATAATAGTTCAAGGACCCGTGTAAAACACGAATTGTGGATATGTCATTTATACTATAAGTCTTATTAAATAATAGTTCAAGGACCCGTGTAGAAACACGGGATGTAAATAGAAAATTTAACTCTAAATCTTTTTAAATTTGGTTATTTTATTAGTCATTTACATTTCTCAAATAGCAAAAATGAACATATGAGTAATACTTTGAAATTCGAAGAGGAAGTTGCCTAATAATAGTACATACTTCGGCCTCATTTATATCTTTAATGACTCCCAACCTCTTAAACTCTTTTATAGCATCGGAAAATCAAATTTAAGATAGTTTAATAATATGACATCAAGTAACATAGTTGAAGATTAAATCACAAAGATCAATGAAGAATAATATACTTTCTTGTTTGTCAACTTCAGCAAAAAAATTCATCTCAGTCCTTATAGATAAGTAATTGAAAACTTGGTTCCGGGATTGCTACATCTTTATGAATTGCTACATAAGGCCTTTAGCCTATTGTAAACTCCAAATTTCTTGTTCTTGACCTCATCCAATACCACTCACAACACCACAACGTCAGCTTCCTAAAATCCTGCATTACTATGAAAAGTCAAAACAACCAATTAGCTACAATCAGAAGTTAATTTAATAGGCTTCAAACATTAGAAAACCAGAATTTGTATTTTATAAACTCTTGAAATGAGAACAGGATCAATACTAAACAGTTGAACCAAATAATTAGAGTCATGAAGGTTTTGGTTATATCAATAAAAGTGAAAACTCACCATCATTAAGGATTGCAATAATCAAAACCAAAAATGGAAAGAAGTAAAACTTCCATATCAAAGCAATGAAACATTACACTTAGTTACCAATTAGTTACCAGATAAATCATGAAGCACTGAACATAGACAAAAATGTGCTAAGTTACCTGGTCTGGACCACCTTTGCTTGATCTATGCCAATTGCCACGGTCACCAATGTAAGTTAAAGCTGTTCTCTTGTCAACTGGGTTGAATGGAAAGAAATAAATCTCTCTAATTCCACCTCGAGCCTACAAAAAAGTCATACATGTCATCCATGATTTCTAAACTGGATATAGAAAGATCGACCATTTGTTGAAGTAGCCATTGAACTATGGCAGGCAAAATGAGTGGGGCGGGTTAATTTTAGTACAATACTCAAACTTTTAATAAGTAACTATGTCAAAGAGCATCAAAAAAAAGTATCTCAGGTTACTACTTTTTTTGAAATTAAAATTATTCAATGCTCTTATGCATTGAAACTTCAATTTGTACCTATATTTGGCCCGTTAGACCTGTTTCTTTTGAGGATAATATTTCTGTTACCTGCATAAAAGATAAAACGAATCAACCAGAGAGAAAGAAATAAATACGTCTTTAGGATCAGCAAGGGTTCCAACCGAAAGCAACAAATCCAACAATTGCTCTGGTTTTCAGTTTTAGCGATAGGCTAAATACCTCTTTATCCCTAGCAAGATAAAACAACACCTGTTCCTTATCCATACCTTTAGCAAACACCTCTATCAAGTTTTCCATGCAAGATCATAGTCCACCATCTACAATTGAAGGAAAAGAAATGGTAAACACCAGGAAAGCATGTTAACCCAATATTCATCTTGAAGCAAACAAAAAGAATAAGAAACAATAGTATTATGACATATAGAGACATATATTTCACACACTAAGCATTACACGTGATCAGAAAAATCTTCAGACAATTTGTACGTTTACCATAATATTAGGAAGAGGGGGGGGGGGGGGGGGTTATATTATTTTTAAGTTTGCCAAAAAATTCATTGGGCCGGGCCATATATTATTTATGCGTTTAACAAAAA